>JAIFKI010000099.1:0-117771 GCA_025389145.1 Misgurnus mizolepis | reverse complement strand
CGCATGCATTTTTTAAACAATCCAAAATAGCCGACTTCCTGTTGGGCGGAGCTTAAATGTTAGAGGGCGAAAGTTGTTCGGGTCGATGAGATCTATAAGCGTACCAAGTCTCGTACATGTGCGTACATTTTTGCCCGATCTGTGCATCAATGGTTTTTTTTGCATTACAGGGGGCGCTACAGAGCCCCGTGCCACGCCCGTGTTCCAGCCTTTGGATTTCTGCGATGACGGACGACTCTGACGTCTGTGCCAATTTTCAAGAGTTTTCGAGTATGTTAAGGCCCCCAAAAAGTCCAAAAGTGTTAAAAAAAAAAAAAAATAAAAAAAATAATAATAATAATTAAAACTGCAAGCAGTGATGGAAGGGCCCTCGCACGCATGTGCACCGCCACTCTATGGCCTTAGTAAAGCAATAAACCAGGGGATTGAAATTTCCGTGGATAAATATAGGTGGATATTCAAAGGAACTTTGAAGTGCCACTACTCCTTTATGCAGCAGGTGGCGCTATGATTGTAATTGATTGTTGTAACATTGATGTGTTGAGGCCAGGACCCTTGTCAAACGTATGATGTCTGTGACAGGTCGGACATTGCATGTCTGAGTTACAACAGCTTTCTCATCGCGAAAAATCAAACTTTGACAGGCCACAACGGACACGCCCCTTAACGAAATGTCAAGATCTTACCAATTTATCATTGTGAAGTTCCTAAGTTCAGACTGACCAAATATGATGATGATCTGAATACATTTCAATGAGCCGTAAATCACAGTGTAAAACATGTCATTTCCTGCTTCCAGCAGGTGGCGCTATAACTTTTACTGAATATTGCCATGTTGATGTGTTCAGGACAGGACAATTATCAAACTTGTGAAGCGTGGGTCAGGTTGGACATTTTAAACCTGAGTTAGAACAACTTCCTGTTTCATTGAGAAACACAGAAATTTGGCAAGCCGCCACATACACACCCTCCATTGAAATGTCAAGATCTCCGCAATTTAGCATTGCAAAGCCCTTTAGATGACACTCACCAAATATGATGATTATCTGATTAAATTTATAGGAGGAGTTTGTTAAAATACGAAGGCCAGAAATGGCAAAAGTTGCACTCAAATTACAGAGAAAATTCAAAATGGCTGACTTCCTGTGGGGTTTAGAGCTTTGCTCCAAGAGACTTTTTTGTAGGTCTTGGGGTGATACATGATCCTACTGCATTTCGCATTTGTGCGATTAACGTAGCGGGGGGGGCTGCTCTATTTAATTTTTGTAGGTGGCGCTATAGAGCCATTTTAACACCCCAAGTTCTGAAGCCTATATCACATGAAAATATTCGCCACTTTTGACACGTGTGGAACGTTTCATGACTTTTTGAGCTCGTTTAGGCTGTCAAAAATGGGATTCATTTAGCGATACTTTGCGAGGCCGCAACGGACACGCCCTTTAACGAAAAGTTAAGGTTGTTGCTATTTATCATCACACAAGGTCTTGAGATTAGACTGATGAAATATGATGTTGATATGGTTAAATCTCTAAGAGCAGTAAGTCACAGCATAAAAGGTGGTATTTCCTGCTTCCTCTAGGTGGCGCTATGACTGATACTGAATTATGCCATGTTGATGTGTTCAGGCCGGGACCCTTATGAAACGTGTGAAGTTGGGGGCAGATCGGAGTATGTATGTCTGAATTACAACAGCTTCCTGTTTCATGGTGAAACATCACACTTTGCCAGGCTGCCACGGACACGCCCTTCAACGAAAAGTCAAGATCTTTGGCAATTTATTATCGCAAAGGACTTAAGATCAGTCTGACCAGATATGATGATGATTTGATTAAATCTCTAAGAGCAGTAAAATCACAGCGTAAAACATGGCATTTCCTGCTACCTCTAGGTGGCGCTATGACTGAAGCTGTATATTGGCATTGAAATGTGTTCAGGCCAAGACCCTTATCAAACGTATGAAGCGTGGGGCAGATTGGACATTGTATGCCTGAGTTAGAGCCACTTCCTGTTTCATGGCGAAAATGCAGAAATTTGTCAGGCCGCCACGGACACACCCTCCAACGAAAAGTCAAGATCTCCGCAATTTAACATCGCAAAGGACTTTAGATAAGATTGTCCAAATATGACGATGATCGGATTAAATCTGTAGGAGGAGTTCGTTAAAGTATGAAGCCTGGAAATGACCAAATTTGCACAAAAATCAAGGCAAAAAATTCAAAATGGCCGACTTCCTGTTGGGTTTAGAGCTTCGCTCCAAGAGACTTTTTTGTAGGTCTTGGGGTGATAGATGATCCTACCAAATTTCGTATCTGTACGTTTTTCGTAGTGGGGGGGCTCTTCTCTTGAAATTTTGCAGGTGGCGCTATCGAGCCATTTCTACACGCCCACTTCTGGCGCCTATGCCACATGTAAATTTTCGCCACTCCTGACATGTGTGCAAAATTTCATGAGTTTTCGAGCATGTTTCGCCCCTCAAAAATGCGATTCACTTTGGAGAAGAAGAAGAATAAATAATAATAATAATAAACGGAGCAAAAACAATAGGGTCCTCACACTTGTGTGCTCGGGCCCTAATAAAAACAAGCAGCAATGGCGGGCCCTCGCACGTTTTTTTACCGCTACACGATGCGTCCGAGAAAATGATGCCCGGTGGGCAAGGGCATCAAGTGGGTAAACATCAGTGGGCTATTTTTAATGTTTTTACTGAGCCATTTGGGGACTGTAGGTAAAACAAAAACCCCACATTTTAGACAAACAGGGGCGCTAGTGAGCCACTTAAGAGACACGCCTATGTCTGACCTTTTTGTGCACACTTAACAGCTGACAACTCTGATGTGTGTGCCAACTTTAAGGTTAATCTAATCACGCCAAGAGCCTTAAATATGCCTGAAATAAAAGTAGTTTGCGGCGTTGCCATGGGAACAGCGTTCGAGATATCAAAAATCCCTTCGCAATTTATCATCTACAATGTCTCGGCATCATGTTGACCACTTCTGGTGTTAATCGCATGAATATCCTAGAAGGAGTATTTAAAGGAACATCGGCGTCAACTGAAAGGCTTAAATATTAGCCTGACGTTGTCATACTCAATTCTAGTCAGAATTTGAGTCTGATACCGCTCCATTGAGCTATAATTATGAGGCGTGTCTCAACCGAAAAATGCCTCTGCACTCAATTGGATAGACCTACGACCAATCAGAGCAACGGGGTGTGAGACGTATGTTGAAATGACGTATTTGCAGCTTGACCGAACTGCTAGTTATTTCGCTACGACACACACTACAAGTCTGAGTTTGCGAACGTACATCAACACCTACTATGTTTACAACATTTCATTTATATCACATTAAGTCATACAGTAAGACTATCTCTTACCATTTGTACATTAGTTGAACTTCATCCACGACGATACCCATTACGTTTGCTTGTTATATCCATCTCGTCGTGCACACCGAGTTGCATCGCCGTGATACCCATTTTAGTTGCTTCTTTAACTTGATCTTTCATAAGTGCGACAACTTTTGTCGAATCCCGTAGGACGGCAAAAACATCAACAAATGCCTTGCTCGCGTTTCTCTGTTCCTCTTTTAAAATCAATGCTCTGTCGATATCTTTTAGAACAGACTCAATGTCAGAGTCCACACATCTGATTTCTACCGCGGCAGCCATTTCGTTGTAAACAACAGATTCAACACACGCGCTCTTTGGTGACGTGGTTGATTTACGTTACTGATCATCTGTCCATCATCATATAAAGCCCGCCCTGACAATTTGATTGGTTCGACCAGCTTTGGGTCGAGCATAGTAGCAACTCAACGGTGAAACTCCAGACCGATCTTCCCGTTCCTCAAAATGTTGTGGGCGGGGCTAAGATCGGCTGGCACCCAGGCTACTTAAATATGCCTTTAAAATTAAAGTAAACTTTGACGCGTTGCCATGGGAACAGCGTTTGAGATATCAAAAATCCCTTCGCAATTTATCATCTACAATATCTCGGCTTCATGTTGAACACTTTTGGTGTCAATTGCATGATTATTCTAGAAGGAGTATTTAAAAGTTAACTGCATACAACTGTAAGGCTTAAATATGCCTTTAAAATGAAAGTAAAGTTTGACGCGTTTGCCATGGGAACAGCGTTTGAGATATCAAAAATCCCTTCACAATTTATCATCTACTATGCCTCAGCATCATGTTGACCACTCTTGGTGTTAATCGCATGAATATCCTAGAAGGAGTATTTTAAAGAACATCGGCATCAACTTAAAGGCTTAAATAAGCCTTTAAAATGAAAGTAAAGTTTGACGCGTTGCCATGGGAACAGCGTTTGAGATATCAAAAATCCCTTCGCAATTTATCATCTACAATGTCTCGGCATCATGTTGACCACTTCTGGCGTCAATCGCATGAATATTCTAGAAGGAGTATTTAACAGAACATTGGCGTCAACTGAAAGGCTTAAATATGCCTTAAAATGAAAGTAAAATCTGACGCGTTGCCATGGGAACAGCGTTTGAGATATCAAAAATCCCTTCGCAATTTATCATCTACAATATCTCGGCTTCATGTTGAACACTTTTGGTGTCAATTGCATGATTATTCTAGAAGGAGTATTTAAAAGTTAACTGCATACAACTGTAAGGCCTAAATATGCCTTTAAAATGAAAGTAAAGTTTGACACGTTGCCATGGGAACAGCGTTTGAGATATCAAAAATCCCTTCGCAATTTATCATCTACTATGCCTCAGCATCATGTTGACCACTTTTGGTGTTAATCGCATGAATATCCTAGAAGGAGTATTTTAAAGAACATCGGCATCAACTTAAAGGCTTAAATAAGCCTTTAAAATGAAAGTAAAGTTTGACGCGTTGCCATGGGAACAGCGTTTGAGATATCAAAAATCCCTTCGCAATTTATCATCTACAATGTCTCGGCATCATGTTGACCACTTCTGGCGTCAATCGCATGAATATTCTAGAAGGAGTATTTAAAAGAACATTGGCGTCAACTGAAAGGCTTAAATATGCCTTTAAAATGAAAGTAAAATCTGACGCGTTGCCATGGGAACAGCGTTCGAGATATCAAAAATCCCTTCGCAATTTATCATCTACAATGTCTCAGCATTATGTTGACCACTTCTGGAGTCAATCACATTATTTCTCCAGGAGGAGTATTTAAAAGTTTACCGCATGCAGCTGTAAGGTTTAAATATTCCTTAAAAATGAAAGTAAAGTTTGACAGGTTGTCATGGGAACAGCGTTCGAGATATCAAAAATCCCTTCGCAATTTATCATCTACAATATCTCAGCATCCTGTTGACCACTTTTGGTGTCAACCGCATGAATATCCTAGAAGGGGTATTTAAAAGATAATCGGATGGAACTGTCAAAAAAATCCACCTTTGTGACTGACAAACTTCCTGGCGCCTCGTGGTGGCGCTATACCCGAGACTCACAATAGGCACATCGATGCGATCGGAATCTTCAGGCGAACAAACACCCCGCTTGGCATCGCAATAAGAAATTTTTTGCCTTAGATATTAGACACTTCCTGTTTCTCTGATTTCGCCATAAATTTTTCGCCTCGCCATGGCAGAACCGTTCGAGATATCAAAAATCCCTTTGCAATTTAGCAAGTCCAATGTCTCGACATCATGTTCACCACGTTTGGTGTCAATCCCATGAATCCACTAGGAGGAGTATTTAGAAGTTCAATGCATTCATTTTTTAAACAATCCAAAATAGCCGACTTCCTGTTGGGCGGAGCTAAAATGTTTGACTGCGAAAGTTGTTTGGGTCGATGAGATCTATATGCGTACCAACTCCCGTACATGTGCGTACATTTTTGCCTGATCTGTGCATCAATGTTATTTTTTTGCATTACAGGGGGCGCTACAGAGCTCCCTTGCCACGCCCATATTCCAGCCTTTGCATGAGCCTAGTGGCACGTGACTTTGACATCTGTGCCAAATTTCCGTTGTTTTCGAGCATGTTAAGGCACCCAAAGTGCACGCCAAGAGCTTAAATATGCCTGAAAATGAAAGTAAAGTTTGACGTGTTGCCATGGGAACAGCGTTCGAGATATCAAAAATCCCTTCGCAATTTATCATCTACAATGTCTCAGCATCGTGTTGACCGCTTTTGGTGTCAATCGCATGAAAATCCTAGGAGGAGTATTTAAAAGTTCACCATATGCAACTGTCAAGAAATCCACCTTTTGTGACTGCCACACTTCCTGGTGCCTGTTGGTGGCGCTATACCCGAGACTCAAAATAGGCACATCGATGCGATCGGAATCCTTGGCCGAACATACACACTGCGTTTCATCCCAATAAGACATTTTTTGCTTTAGATATTAGACACTTCCTGTTTCATTGAATTCGCCATAAATGTGTCGCCTCGTCATGGCAACACCGTTTGAGATATCAAAAATCCCTTCGCAATTTAGCAAGTCCAATGTCTCAGCATCATGTTCACCACGTTTGGTGTCAATCGTATGAATTCCCTAGGAGAAGTATTTAAAAGTTCATGACTGACACACTTCCTGGCGCCTGGTGGTGGCGCTATACCCGGGAGTCACAATAGGCACATCGATGCGATCGGAATCTTCAGACGAACAAACACCCCGCATGGCATCACAATAAGACATTTTTTACCTTAGATATTAAACACTTCCTGTTTCTCTGATTTTGCCACAACTTTGTCGCCTCGCCATGGCAGAACCGTTCGAGATATCAAAAATCCCTTCGCAATTTAGCAAGTACAATATCTCGACATCATGATCACCACGTTTGGTGTCATTCGCATGAATCCCCTAGGAGGAGTATTTAAAAGTTCACCGCATGCATTTTTTAAACAATCCAAAATAGCCGACTTCCTGTTGGGCGGAGCTTAAATGTTAGAGGGTGAAAGTTGTTCGGGTCGATGAGTTCTATATGCGTACCAACTCCCGTACATGTGGGTACATGTTTGTCCGATCTGTGCACCAATGTTTTCTGTTGCATTACAGGGGGCGCTACAGAGCCCCTTTGCCACGCCCGTGTTCCAGCCTTTGCCCGTTCGCAATGACAGACGACTCTGACGTCTGTGCCAAATTTCAAGAGTTTTCGAGTATGTTAAGGCACCCAAAGTGCCCAAAACTGTTAAAAAAAATAAAAATAAAAATAAAATAAAAAATAAATATAGCTGCAAGCAGCAATGGCGGGCCCTCGCACGTTTTTTTACCGCTACACGGTGCGTCCGAGAAAACGATGCACGGTGGGCAAGGGCATCGAGTGGGTAAATATCAGTGTGCCATTTAATGTTGTTACTGAGACATTTGGGGACTGTAGGTAAAAGAAACCCCACACTTTAGACAAACGGGGGCGCTAGTGAGCCACTTGACACGCCTATGTGTGACCTGTTTGTGCACACTTAACAGCCGACAACTCTGATGTGAGTGCCAACTTTTAGGTTAATCTAAGCACGCCAAGAGTCCTAAATATGCCTGAAATAAATGTACGTTTGGGGCGTTGCCATGGGAACAGCGTTCGAGATATCAAAAATCCCTTCGCAATTTATCATCTACTATGTCTCGGCATCATGTTGACCACTTCTGGTGTCAATCTCATGAATATTCTAGAAGGAGTATTTAAAAGAACATCGGCGTCAACTTAAAGGCTTAAATAAGCCTTTAAAATGAAAGTAAAGTTTGACGCGTTGCCATGGGAACAGCGTTCGAGATATCAAAAATCCCTTCGCAATTTATCATCTACAATGTCTTGGCATCATGTTGACCACTTCTGGTGTCAATCTCATGAAAATCCTAGAAGGAGTATTTAAAAGTTTCCTGCATGCAACAGAAAGGCTTAAATATGCCTTTAAAATGAAAGTAAAGTTTGACGCGTTGCCATGGGAACAGCGTTTGAGATATCAAAAATCCCTTCGCAATTTATCATCTACAATGTCTCGGCATCATGTTGACCACTTCTGGTGTCAATCTCATGAAAATCCTAGAAGGAGTATTTAAAAGAACATTGCATGGAACTGTCAAAAAAATCCAGCTTTGTGACTAACACACTTCCTGGCGCCTGGTGGTGGCGCTATACCCGGGAGTCACAATAGGCACATCGATGCGATCAGAATCTTCAGACGAACAAACACCCCGCATGGCATCACAATAAGACATTTTTGCCCTAGATATTAGACACTTCCATGTTTCTCTGATTTCGCCACAACTTTGTCGCCTCGCCATGGCAGAACCGTTCGAGATATCAAAAATCCCTTCGCAATTTAGCAAGTCCAATGTCTCGACATCATGTTCACCACGTTTGGTGTCAATCGCATGAATCCCCTGGGAGCAGTATATAAAAGTTCAACGCATGCATTTTTTAAACAATCCAAAATAGCCGACTTCCTGTTGGGCGGAGCTTAAATGTTAGAGGGCGAAAGTTGTTCGGGGTCGATGAGGTCTATAAGCGTACCAAGTCTCGTACATGTGCGTACATTTTTGCCCGATCTGTGCATCAATGTTTTTTTTTGCATTACAGGGGGCGCTACAGAGCCCCTGTGCCACGCCCGTGTTCCAGCCTTTGGATTTCTGCGATGACGGACGACTCTGACGTCTGTGCCAATTTTCAAGAGTTTTCGAGTATGTTAAGGCCCCCAAAAAGTCCAAAAGTGTTAAAAAAAAAAAAAAAAAAAAAAAAAAAAAAAAAAAATAATAATAAAAATAATAAATCCGAGCAAAAACAATAGGGCTTCGCACCTACGGTGCAGGCCATTCTGGCCTGCTCCTCGGTGCTCGAGCCCTAATAATAATAATCCGAGCAAAAACAATAGGGCTTCGCACCATTCGGTGCAGGCCATTCTGGCCTGCTCCTCGGTGCTCGGGCCCTAAATATAGCTGCAAGCAGCGATGGCGGGCCCTCGCACGTTTTTTTACCGCTACACGATGCGTCCGAGAAAACGATGCACGGCGGGCAAGGGCATCAAGTGTGTAAACATCAGTGGGCTATTTATTGTTGTTACTGAGCCATTTGGGGACTGTACGTAAAAGAAAAACCCCACATTTTAGACAAACGGGGGCGCTAGTGAGCCACTAAAGAGACACGCCTTTGTCTGACCTATTTGTCCACTCTGAACAGCCGACAACTCTGATGTTTGTGCCGACTTTTAGGTTAATCTAAGCACGCCAAGAGTCCTAAATATGCCTGAAATAAATGTAAAGTTTGGGGCGTTGCCATGGGAACAGCGTTCGAGATATCAAAAATCCCTTCGCAATTTATCATCTACAATGTCTCGACATCATGTTGACCACTTCTGGTGTCAATCTCATGAATATTCTAGAAGGAGTATTTAAAAGAACATTGGCGTCAACTGAAAGGCTTAAATAAGCCTTTAAAATGAAAGTAAAGTTTGACGCGTTGCCATGGGAACAGCGTTTGAGATATCAAAAATCCCTTCGCAATTTATCATCTACAATGTTTCGGCATCATGTTGACCACTTCTGGTGTCAATCTCATGAATATTCTAGAAGGAGTATTTAAAAGAACATCGGCGTCAACTTAAAGGCTTAAATAAGCCTTTAAAATGAAAGTAAAGTTTGACGCGTTGCCATGGGAACAGCGTTTGAGATATCAAAAATCCCTTCGCAATTTATCATCTACAATGTCTCGGCATCATGTTGACCACTTCTGGTGTCAATCTCATGAATATTCTAGAAGGAGTATTTAAAAGAACATTGGCGTCAACTGAAAGGCTTAAATATGCCTTTAAAATGAAAGTAAAGTTTGACGCGTTGCCATGGGAACAGCGTTCGAGATATCAAAAAATCCCTTCGCAATTTATCATCTACAATGTCTCGGCATCATGTTGACCACTTCTGGTGTCAATCTCATGAAAATCCTAGAAGGAGTATTTAAAAGTTTCCTGCATGCAACAGAAAGGCTTAAATATGCCTTTAAAATGAAAGTAAAGTTTGACGCGTTGCCATGGGAACAGCGTTTGAGATATCAAAAATCCCTTCGCAATTTATCATCTACAATGTCTCGGCATCATGTTGACCACTTCTGGTGTCAATCTCATGAAAATCCTAGAAGGAGTATTTAAAAGAACATTGCATGGAACTGTCAAAAAAATCCAACTTTGTGACTGACACACTTCCTGGCGCCTGGTGGTGGCGCTATACCCGGGAGTCACAATAGGCACATCGATGCGATCAGAATCTTCAGACGAACAAACACCCCGCGTGTCATCACAATAAGACATTTTTTGCCCTAGATATTAGACACTTCCTGTTTCTCTGATTTCGCCACAACTTTGTCGCCTCGCCATGGCAGAACCGTTCGAGATATCAAAAATCCCTTCGCAATTTAGCAAGTCCAATGTCTCGACATCATGTTCACCACGTTTGGTGTCAATCGCATGAATCCCCTGGGAGGAGTATATAAAAGTTCAACGCATGCATTTTTTAAACAATCCAAAATAGCCGACTTCCTGTTGGGCGGAGCTTAAATGTTAGAGGGCGAAAGTTGTTCGGGTCGATGAGATCTATAAGCGTACCAAGTCTCGTACATGTGCGTACATTTTTGCCCGATCTGTGCATCAATGTTTTTTTTTGCATTACAGGGGGCGCTACAGAGCCCCTGTGCCACGCCCGTGTTCCAGCCTTTGGATTTCTGCGATGACGGACGACTCTGACGTCTGTGCCAATTTTCAAGAGTTTTCGAGTATGTTAAGGCCCCCAAAAACTCCAAAAGTGTTAAAAAAAAAAAAAAAAAAAAAAAAAAATAATAATAAAATATAGCTGCAAGCAGCAATGGCGGGCCCTCGCACGTTTTTTTACCGCTACACGGTGCCTCCGAGAAAACGATGCACGGTGGGCATGTGCATCAAGTGGGTAAATATCAGTGGACTATTTCATGTTGCTACTGACCCATTTAGGTACAGTAGGTAAAAGAAACCCCATATTTTAGACAAACAGGGGCGCTAGTCACTGACTAAATAGACACGCCTTTATCTGACCTTTTTGTGCACACTTAACAGCCGAAAACTCTGATGTGTGTGCCAACTTTAAAGTTCAACTAAGCACGCCAAGAGCCTTAAACATGCCTGAAATTAAAGTAAAGTTTGACGCGTTGCCATGGGAACAGCGTTCGATGTGTCAAAAATTCCTTTGCAATTTAACATCTACAATGTCTCAGCATCATGTTGACCACTTCTTGTGTCAATCGCATGAAAATCCTAGAAGGAGTATTTAAAAGAACATCGCATGGAACTGTAAGGCTTAAATATGCCTTTAAAATGAAAGTAAAGTTTGACAGGTTGCCATGGGAACAGCGTTCGAGATATCAAAAATCCCTTCGCAATTTATCATCTACAATGTCTCTGCATCATGGTGACCACTTTTGGTGTCAATTGCATGATTATTCTAGAAGGAGTATTTAAAGGAACATTGGCGTCAACTGAAAGGCTTAAAAATGCCTTTAAAATGAAAGTAAACTTTGACTCGTTGCCATGAAAACAGCGTTTGAGATATCAAAAATCCCTTCACAATTTATCATCTACAATGTCTCTGCATCATGGTGACCACTTTTGGTGTCAATTGCATGATTATTCTAGAAGGAGTATTTAAAGGAACATTGGCGTCAACTGAAAGGCTTAAAAATGCCTTTAAAATGAAAGTAAAGTTTGACGCGTAGCCATGGGAACAGCGTTTGAGATATCAAAAATCCCTTCGCAATTTATCATCTACAATGTCTCGACATCATGTTGACCACTTCTGGCGTCAATCGCATGAATATTCTAGAAGGAGTATTTAAAAGAACATTGGCGTCAACTGAAAGGCTTAAATATGCCTTTAAAATGAAAGTAAAATCTGACGCGTTGCCATGGGAACAGCTTTTGAGATATCAAAAATCCCTTCGCAATTTATCATCTACAATGTCTCAGCATTATGTTGACCACTTCTGGAGTCAATCACATTATTTCCCCAGGAGGAGTATTTAAAAGTTTACCGCATGCAGCTGTAAGGTTTAAATATGCCTTAAAAATGAAAGTAAAGTTTGACAGGTTGCCATGGGAACAGCGTTCGAGATATCAAAAATCCCTTCGCAATTTATCATCTACAATGTCTTGGCATCATGTTGACCACTTTTGGTGTCAATCGCATAAACATTGTAGGAGGAGTATTTAAAAGAACATCGCATGGAACTGTCAAAAAAAATCCACCTTTGTGACTGACACACTTCCTGGCGCCTGGTGGTGGCGCTATACCCGGGAGTCACAATGGGCACATCGATGCGATCGGAATCTTCAGACGAACAAACAAACCGCGTGTCATCACAATAAGACATTTTTTGCCTTTGATATTAGACACTTCCTGTTTCTCTGATGTCGCCATAAATTTGTCGCCTCGCCATGGCAACACCGTTCGAGATATCAAAAATCCCTTCGCAATTTAGCAAGTCCAATGTCTCGACATCATGTTCACCACGTTTGGTGTCAATCGCATGCATCCTCTAGGAGGAGTATTTAAAAGTTCAACGCATGCATTTTTTAAACAATCCAAAATAGCCGACTTCCTGTTGGGCGGAGCTTAAATGTTAGAGGGCGAAAGTTGTTCGGGTCGATGAGATCTATATGCGTACCAACTCTCGTACATGTGCGTACATGTTTGCCCGATCTGCGCAACAATGTTTGTTTTTGCATTACAGGGGGCGCTACAGAGCCCCCGTGCCACGCCCGTGTTCCAGCCTTTGCGCGGTCGCAATGACGGACGACTTTGACGTGTGTGCCAATTTGCAAGAGTTTTCGAGTATGTTAAGGCACCCAAAATGGCCAAAAGTGTTAAAAAAAAAAAAAAAAAAAAAAAAAAAAAAAAAATAATAAATATAGCTGCAAGCAGCAATGGCGGGCCCTCGCACGTTTTTTTACCGCTACACGATGCGTCCGAGAAAATGATGCCCGGTGGGCAAGGGCATCAAGTGGGTAAACATCAGTGGGCTATTTTTAATGTTTTTACTGAGCCATTTGGGGACTGTAGGTAAAACAAAAACCCCACATTTTAGACAAACAGGGGCGCTAGTGAGCCACTTAAGAGACACGCCTATATTTGACCTTTTTGTGCACACTTAACAGCTGACAACTCTGATGTGTGTGCCAACTTTAAGGTTAATCTAATCACGCCAAGAGCCTTAAATATGCCTGAAATAAAAGTAGTTTGCGGCGTTGCCATGGGAACAGCGTTCGAGATATCAAAAATCCCTTCGCAATTTATCATCTACAATGTCTCGGCATCATGTTGACCACTTCTGGTGTTAATCGCATGAATATCCTAGAAGGAGTATTTAAAGGAACATCGGCGTCAACTGAAAGGCTTAAATATGCCTTTAAAATTAAAGTAAACTTTGACGCGTTGCCATGGGAACAGCGTTTGAGATATCAAAAATCCCTTCGCAATTTATCATCTACAATATCTCGGCTTCATGTTGAACACTTTTGGTGTCAATTGCATGATTATTCTAGAAGGAGTATTTAAAAGTTACCTGCATACAACTGTAAGGCTTAAATATGCCTTTAAAATGAAAGTAAAGTTTGACACGTTGCCATGGGAACAGCGTTTGAGATATCAAAAATCCCTTCGCAATTTATCATCTACAATGTCTCGGCATCATGTTGACCACTTCTGGCGTCAATCGCATGAATATTCTAGAAGGAGTATTTAAAAGAACATTGGCGTCAACTGAAAGGCTTAAATATGCCTTTAAAATGAAAGTAAAATCTGACGCGTTGCCATGGGAACAGCGTTCGAGATATCAAAAATCCCTTCGCAATTTATCATCTACAATGTCTCAGCATTATGTTGACCACTTCTGGAGTCAATCACATTATTTCTCCAGGAGGAGTATTTAAAAGTTTACCGCATGCAGCTGTAAGGTTTAAATATTCCTTAAAAATGAAAGTAAAGTTTGACAGGTTGCCATGGGAACAGCGTTCGAGATATCAAAAATCCCTTCGCAATTTATCATCTACAATGTCTTGGCATCATGTTGACCACTTTTGGTGTCAATCGCATAAACATTGTAGGAGGAGTATTTAAAAGAACATCGCATGGAACTGTAAAAAAAATCCACCTTTGTGACTGACACACTTCCTGGCGCCTGGTGGTGGCGCTATACCCGGGAGTCACAATAGGCACATCGATGCGATCGGAATCTTCAGACGAACAAACACCCCGCGTGTCATCACAATAAGACATTTTTTGCCTTTGATATTAGACACTTCCTGTTTCTCTGATTTCGCCACAACTTTGTCGCCTCGCCATGGCAGAACCGTTCAAGATATCAAAAATCCCTTCGCAATTTAGCAAGTCCAATGTCTCGACATCATGTTCACCACGTTTGGTGTCAATCGCATGCATCCTCTAGGAGGAGTATTTAAAAGTTCAACGCATGCATTTTTTAAACAATCCAAAATAGCCGACTTCCTGTTGGGCGGAGCTTAAATGTTAGAGGGCGAAAGTTGTTCGGGTCGATGAGATCTATATGCGTACCAACTCTCGTACATGTGCGTACATGTTTGCCCGAACTGCGCAACAATGTTTGTTTTTGCATTACAGGGGGCGCTACAGAGCCCCCGTGCCACGCCCGTGTTCCAGCCTTTGCCCGGTCGCAATGACGGACGACTTTGACGTGTGTGCCAAATTGCAAGAGTTTTCGAGTATGTTTAGGCACCCAAAATGGCCAAAAGTGTTAAAAAAAAAAAAAAAAAAAAAAAAAAAAAAAAAAAAAAAAAAATAATAATCCGAGCAAAAACAATAGGGCTTCGCACCATTCGGTGCAGGCCATTCTGGCCTGCTCCTCGGTGCTCGGGCCCTAATAATCCGAGCAAAAACAATAGGGCTTCGCACCATTCGGTGCAGGCCATTCTGGCCTGCTCCTCGGTGCTCGGGCCCTAAAAATATAGCTGCAAGCAGCAATGGCGGGCCCTCGCACGTTTTTTTACCGCTACACGATGCGTCCGAGAAAATGATGCCCGGTGGGCAAGGGCATCAAGTGGGTAAACATCAGTGGGCTATTTTTAATGTTTTTACTGAGCCATTTGGGGACTGTAGGTAAAACAAAAACCCCACATTTTAGACAAACAGGGGCGCTAGTGAGCCACTTAAGAGACACGCCTATATTTGACCTTTTTGTGCACACTTAACAGCTGACAACTCTGATGTGTGTGCCAACTTTAAGGTTAATCTAATCACGCCAAGAGCCTTAAATATGCCTGAAATAAAAGTAGTTTGCGGCGTTGCCATGGGAACAGCGTTCCAGATATCAAAAATCCCTTCGCAATTTATCATCTACAATGTCTCGGCATCATGTTGACCACTTCTGGTGTTAATCGCATGAATATCCTAGAAGGAGTATTTAAAGGAACATCGGCGTCAACTGAAAGGCTTAAATATGCCTTTAAAATTAAAGTAAACTTTGACGCGTTGCCATGGGAACAGCGTTTGAGATATCAAAAATCCCTTCGCAATTTATCATCTACAATATCTCGGCTTCATGTTGAACACTTTTGGTGTCAATTGCATGATTATTCTAGAAGGAGTATTTAAAAGTTACCTGCATACAACTGTAAGGCTTAAATATGCCTTTAAAATGAAAGTAAAGTTTGACACGTTGCCATGGGAACAGCGTTTGAGATATCAAAAATCCCTTCGCAATTTATCATCTACAATGTCTCGGCATCATGTTGACCACTTCTGGCGTCAATCGCATGAATATTCTAGAAGGAGTATTTAAAAGAACATTGGCGTCAACTGAAAGGCTTAAATATGCCTTTAAAATGAAAGTAAAATCTGACGCGTTGCCATGGGAACAGCGTTCGAGATATCAAAAATCCCTTCGCAATTTATCATCTACAATGTCTCAGCATTATGTTGACCACTTCTGGAGTCAATCACATTATTTCTCCAGGAGGAGTATTTAAAAGTTTACCGCATGCAGCTGTAAGGTTTAAATATTCCTTAAAAATGAAAGTAAAGTTTGACAGGTTGCCATGGGAACAGCGTTCGAGATATCAAAAATCCCTTCGCAATTTATCATCTACAATGTCTTGGCATCATGTTGACCACTTTTGGTGTCAATCGCATAAACATTGTAGGAGGAGTATTTAAAAGAACATCGCATGGAACTGTAAAAAAAAATCCACCTTTGTGACTGACACACTTCCTGGCGCCTGGTGGTGGCGCTATACCCGGGAGTCACAATAGGCACATCGATGCGATCGGAATCTTCAGACGAACAAACACCCCGCGTGTCATCACAATAAGACATTTTTTGCCTTTGATATTAGACACTTCCTGTTTCTCTGATGTCGCCATAAATTTGTCGCCTCGCCATGGCAACACCGTTCGAGATATCAAAAATCCCTTCGCAATTTAGCAAGTCCAATGTCTCGACATCATGTTCACCACGTTTGGTGTCAATCGCATGCATCCTCTAGGAGGAGTATTTAAAAGTTCAACGCATGCATTTTTTAAACAATCCAAAATAGCCGACTTCCTGTTGGGCGGAGCTTAAATGTTAGAGGGCGAAAGTTGTTCGGGTCGATGAGATCTATATGCGTACCAACTCTCGTACATGTGCGTACATGTTTGCCCGAACTGCGCAACAATGTTTGTTTTTGCATTACAGGGGGCGCTACAGAGCCCCCGTGCCACGCCCGTGTTCCAGCCTTTGCCCGGTCGCAATGACGGACGACTTTGACGTGTGTGCCAAATTGCAAGAGTTTTCGAGTATGTTTAGGCACCCAAAATGGCCAAAAGTGTTAAAAAAAATAAAATAAAATAAAAATAAAAATAATAATAATAATAATCCGAGCAAAAACAATAGGGCTTCGCACCATTCGGTGCAGGCCATTCTGGCCTGCTCCTCGGTGCTCGGGCCCTAATAATAAATCCGAGCAAAAACAATAGGGCTTCGCACCTACGGTGCAGGCCATTCTGGCCTGCTCCTCGGTGCTCGAGCCCTAACAAGCAGCAATGGCGGGCCCTCGCACGTTTTTTTTACCGCTACACGGTGCGTCCGAGAAAACAATGCTTGGTGGGCAAGGGCATCAAGTGGGTAAATATCAGTGGGCTATTTAATGTTGTTACTGAGCCATTTGGGGACTGTAGGTAAAAGAAACCCCACATTTTAGACAAACAGGGGCGCTAGTGAGCCACTTAAGAGACACGCCTATATCTGAACTTTTTGTGCACACTTAACAGCTGACAACTCTGATGTGTGTGCCAACTTTAAGGTTAATCTAAGCACGCCAAGAGCCTTAAATATGCCTGAAATAAAAGTAAAGTTTGCGGCGTTGCCATGGGAACAGCGTTCGAGATATCAAAAATCCCTTCGCAATTTATCATCTACAATGTCTCGGCATCATGTTGACCACTTCTGGTGTTAATCGCATGAATATCCTAGAAGGAGTATTTAAAGGAACATCGGCGTCAACTAGGGTTGTGACAATTAATCGGGCAAATGCGCATTTTCTCAATGAATGAATTTGAATGAATTAAGGTGAAATGCAGGCACATCCAAAAGCCAGGGGGCGCTCTCGCTTAGAAACACCATTTGTGCAACAGAAGAAGTAGTATACCAAACACTATTCCAGGAAATGTCTAAAGGAATATTTATATCGCTGTTCTTCAGATTGTTTCAGGTATTTTCATGATAATAAAGAATATTTTAAATGATTGTGTTTGACGAGTGTTGCTTTTTTAAATGCACGTTATAAACGAGTCAAACTTGTAGTGATTTTAGATTGATAAGGACTTCCTACTGATCACGGAGCCGTAATACATGCACAAGCTGTGCATGAAACACTGAATCGGAGCCTTACGATTCAGAATCGATTTCAGACAGATCTTTTTAATGGGAGCGCGATGCATCGATGCACATCCCTAGCGTCAACTGAAAGGCTTAAATATGCATTTAAAATGAAAGTAAACTTTGACGCGTTGCCATGAGAACAGCGTTTGAGATATCAAAAATCCCTTCGCAATTTATCATCTACAATATCTCGGCTTCATGTTGACCACTTTTGGTGTCAATTGCCTGATTATTCTAGAAGGAGTATTTAAAAGTTAACTGCATACAACTGTAAGGCTTAAATATGCCTTAAAATGAAAGTAAAATTTGACGCGTTGCCATGGGAACAGCGTTTGAGATATCAGAAATCCCTTCGCAATTTATCATCTACAATGTCTCGGCTTCATGTTGACCACTTTTGGTGTCAATCGCATGAATATCCTAGAAGGAGTATTTAAAGGAACATCGGCGTCAACTGAAAGGCTTAAATATGCCTTTAAAATGAAAGTAAACTTTGACGCATTGCCATGGGAACAGCGTTTGAGATATCAAAAATCCCTTCGCAATTTATCATCTACAATCTCTCGGCTTGATGTTCACCACTTTTGGTGTCAATTGCATGATTTTTCTAGAAGGAGTATTTAAAAGAACATTGGCGTCAACTGAAAGGCTTAAATATGCCTTTAAAATGAAAGTAAAATCTGACGCGTTGCCATGGGAACAGCGTTTGAGATATAAAAAATCCCTTTGCAATTTATTATCTACAATGTCTCAGCATTATGTTGACCACTTCTGGAGTCAATCACATTATTTCCTCAGGAGGAGTATTTAAAAGTTTACCGCATGCAGTTGTAAGGTTTAAATATGCATTTAAAATGAAAGTAAACTTTGACGTGTTGCCATGGGAACAGCGTTCAAGATATCAAAAATCCCTTCGCAATTTATCATCTACAATGTCTTGGCATCATGTTGACCTCTTTTGGTGTCAATCGCATAAACATTCTAGGAGGAGTATTTAAAAGAACATCGCATGGAACTGTCAAAAAAAATCCACCTTTGTGACTGACACACTTCCTGGCGCCTGGTGGTGGCGCTATATCCGGCAGTCACAATAGGCACATCGATGCGATCGGAATCTTCAGACGAACAAACACACCGCGTGTCATCACAATAAGACATTTTTTGCCTTTGATATTAGACACTTCCTGTTTCTCTGATTTCGCCATAAATTTGTCGCCTCGCCATGGCAGAACCGTTCGAGATATCAAAAATTCCTTCGCAATTTAGCAAGTCCAATGTCTCGACATCATGTTCACCACGTTTGGTGTCAATCGCATGCATCCTCTAGGAGGAGTATTTAAAAGTTCAACGCATGCATTTTTTAAACAATCCAAAATAGCCGACTTCCTGTTGGGCGGAGCTTAAATGTTAGAGTGCGAAAGTTGTTCGGGTCGATGAGATCTATAAGCGTACCAATTCTCGTACATGTGCGTACATTTTTGCCCGATCTGTGCATCAAGGGGTTTTTTTGCATTACAGGGGGCGCTACAGAGCCCCCCTGCCACGCCCGAGTTCCAGCCTTTGCCAGGTCCTAATGGCCGACGACTCTGACGTCTGTGCCAAATTCCAAGAGTTTTTGAGTATGTTAAGGCACCCAAAACGGGGGCACTAGTGAGCCACTTAAGAGACACGCCTTTGTCTGACCTTTTTGTGCACACTTAACAGCCAACAACTCTAATGTGTGTGCCACATTTAAAGTTCAACTAAGCACGCCAAGAGCCTTAAACATGCCTAAAATTAAAGTAAAGTTTGACGCGTTGCCATGGGAACAGCGTTCAAGATGTCAAAATTTCCTTCGCAATTTATCATCTACTATGCCTCAGCATCATGTTGACCACTTCTGGAGTCAATCGCATGAATATCCTAGAAGGAGTATTTAAAAGAACATCGGCGTCTACTGAAAGGCTTAAATATGCCTTTAAAATTAAAGTAAAGTTTGACACGTTGCCATGGGAACAGCGTTCAAGATATCAAAAATTCTCTCGCAATTTATCATCTACAATGTCTCAGCATTATGTTGACCACTTCTGGAGTCAATCACATTATTTCCTCAGGAGGAGTATTTAAAAGTTTACCGCATGCAGCTGTAAGGTTTAAATATGCCTTAAAAATGAAAGTAAAGTTTGACACGTTGCCATGGGAACAGCGTTCGAGATATCAAAAATCCCTTCGCAATTTATCATCTACAATGTCTCGCCATCATGTTGACCACTTCTGGTGTCAATCGCATGAATATCCTAGAAGGAGTATTTAAAGGAACATCGGCGTCAACTGAAAGGCTTAAAAATGCCTTTAAAATGAAAGTAAAGTTTGACGCGTTGCCATGGAAACAGCGTTTGAGATATCAAAAATCCCTTCGCAATTTATCATCTACAATGTCTCGCCATCATGTTGACCACTTTTGGTGTTAATCGCATGAATATCCTAGAAGGAGTATTTAAAGGAACATCAGCGTCAACTGAAAGGCTTAAATATGCCTTTAAAATGAAAGTAAAGTTTGATGCGTTGCCATGGAAACAGCGTTTGAGATATCAAAAATCCCTTCGCAATTTATCATCTACAATCTCTCGGCATCATGTTGACCACTTTTGGTGTCAATTGCATGATTTTTCTAGAAGGAGTATTTAAAAGAACATAGCATGGAACTGTCAAAAAAAATCCAGCTTTGTGACTGACACACTTCCTGGCGCCTGGTGGTGGCGCTATATCCGGGAGTCACAATAGGCACAACGATGCGATCGGAATCTTCAGACGAACAAACCCTCCGCATGGCATCACAATAAGATATTTTTTGCCTTAGATATTAGACACTTCCTGTTTCTCTGAATTCGCCATAAATTCGTCGCCTCGCCATGGCAGAACCGTTCGAGATATCAAAAATCCCTTCGCAATTTAACAAGTACAATGTCTCGGCATCATGATCACCACGTTTGGTGTCAATCCCATGAATCCACTAGGAGGAGTATTTAAAAGTTCAACAAATGCATTTTTTAAACAATCCAAAATAGCGGACTTCCTGTTGGGCGGAGCTTAAATGTTAGAGGGCGAAAGTTGTTCAGGTCGATGAGATCTATATGCGTACCAACTCTCATACATGTGCGTACATTTTTGCCCGATCTGTGCATCAATGTTTTTTCTTGCATTACAGGGGGCGCTATAGAGCCCCCGTGCCACGCCCGTGTTCCAGCCTTTGGATTTCTGCGATGAGGAGCGACTCTGACGTCTGTGCCAAATTTCAAGAGTTTTCGAGTATGTTAAGGCTCCCAAAAAGTCCAAAAGTGTTAAAAAAAATAAAAAAAAAAAAAAAAAAAAAAAAATAATAAAAATAATAATCCGAGCAAAAACAATAGGGCTTCGCACCTACGGTGCAGGCCATTCTGGCCTGCTCCTCGGTGCTCGGGCCCTAAAAATAAAATAAAAATAATAATAAATCCGAGCAAAAACAATAGGGCTTCGCACCTTTCGGTGCAGGCCATTCTGGCCTGCTCCTCGGTGCTCGGGCCCTAATAATAATAAATTCGAGCAAAACCAATAGGGCTTCGCACCTTTCGGTGCAGGCCATTCTGGCCTGCTCCTCGGTGCTCGAGCCCTAATAATAATCCGAGCAAAAACAATAGGGATTCGCACCTACGGTGCAGGCCATTCTGGCCTGCTCCTCGGTGCTCGGGCCCTAATTAATAACATATTTTTTAGAAGAATATTTTTACAATAGCAATATTTTAAGAAACCATTCATTTTTTGACTGCTATACTAAAATAATCTCAGTCATAGTTACTGCCAACTGTGTCCTACAGCTATACACTAAATATTAATTTCATATCTGAAAATACAGAATAGTATTACACATACATGTGTTGATTTTTTTCAGCAACAATGCAATTCTATAGACTTGACAGAGGTTTACTTGAGATTTTTCCTCTAATGTTTAAGACCTGACTGGGTTAGGATTAAACTACTTTAAACTCATCATCTCCCCTTTCTGCTTCCCTTTCCCTGCTTTGCACAAAACATTTATGATGTCCTTCTACAGGAGCCAATAGTGATCGAGTCAAATAAGATTATCATTATTATTTAGAAACTTACTATAGTTTTGTTTTGTTTTCGTAAGCGACTTCGCACGGCTCAGAGCCGGCCCAGCCACTAAACGACACTTGCAATTGCAAAGGGCCCTGTGGCCAGCAGAGGGCCCCATAGAGTAACTGCCAGCTAGTGGTTGAAAAAAAATTATACATCAAAAGTAACATAAAATAAATAAAAAGAAATGGATCTACAGCGCTCTTTATCGGGCATCATAATAAGCACAGTTGTTTTTATTTAGTTCTTTTTTATGGCGAGTTCCCCGCTTATCTTGACCCTGACTGACCCTATGATGTCACTCATCACCTGATCATTGTCAGACTAGGCTTGTTTGAGATGCAGCTTGCCTTGCCTGGAATTTAGACGAGCACAGACGGCTGCAGTAAGGGGAGGAGTGAAAAACTGCAGGCAAGCCGGACGCTTCATGAATCTCGCTGTGTTGTGGACTGCAAACATCAGCAATGGAAGAGATCGCGTTCGCGAATTTTATCGCGGATTAAATAGATGCATCTGAAATACCAACAAATGCATTTACATTAAGCTGTTTATAAGGAGAATCAACAAAGGTGAACTGTTCATTACTGGAAAAGGCTACTTAGTAAATGTTGGGATGTAATCTAGGTCTAAATTCGTTTTTGTGTAAAATATAAACAGCTCACAGTACAACTAATCCAACACCTATACAAAAGTTTAAAGGAATTAAGAAAAAACATGAATGTCATAAATCAAGAACAAGTTGAAAAACGCATCTCGCGCTGATCACCGGTGATCGGTTATGCGCAGATTTAGCTCATATCAAACAAGCCTATTAACTATTGTTATGCTTTTTACGTAAGGGATAATATATAGTGAGGCGGTTGTTATAGTGAATGTTAGCTACTTTTAATCTTGTTTGTGGTGTTTTAGATATTATGGTTAATGTTGTTTATTTGAAAAATGTAAACATTTAAGTGTTCTATTTATTATTTTATATAATATTTTATTTAAATATTATTCTATTCACTCCATTTCATTTAAATTATATATAGGCTGTTGTTTTTGCCTCTTAAACTCTGGTGTCAATTAAAGATGTTTCTTTGATGGTCAGTGAAAATCACTTTATCAGTCTTTTTATTCAGCAAGTTCATCAGGGTGTGTTCATTGCACTGCACTGCCATTTAGTTTAGTGGTATCATATTTTTCCTGTTAGACAACAAACATGGAACTCAAATCAAGAACTCAAGGGGGCAGTTTCCCTGACAGAAATTAAACTAGTCATGGACTAAAATAAAAGTAGGCTAAGAGCTGTCCAAATTGAAAAAAGCTTGCACTGACATATCTTAAAATACACAAGTGCCCTTTGTTTTGCCTCAAAATCCACACAAGTAATGTTTTTAGTAAGGCATGTTTGTAAAAATTGGTTATGTTTTCTAATTAAACTAAGGCAGAGTCCTGGCTTAAGATAATCCCTGTCCGGGACCACCCCAAGGTCTTTTATTGTCATTCTGTAGGCTACATGTTGCCACATAAGAACGTACTCAGGACCAGCACAAAAAAAGATCATTCACATACAGTATACATAGAATAATTAAAAAACATAATTTAAAAGACAAAATAAAAAAAATTAACATAGTAGTTATAATATGTACAGTATAGTTATAAGGTAGTCATTTCTTTTCTTTAGGCCTTACTTAAAACGGTCAAATGGGCCCCTGACCAAATTGTGCTTAGGGCCCCCGAAGGTCTAGGGCCGGCTCTGCACGGCTGAACGGACAGAAGCGCGAGTCTCGACATGTTTTCGTGCTTGTACGCGTCCGTGCGATTGTTTAGATTCCTGTCGAGTGATATGAAAACAAAATGCTGCCAGACGTTGGACTTAAAAGATGACGGGGCATCATCTATATCAATTTCTGTTTCTACTGAAGTCATGTTGCTGACCTTTAGTTCAATCTGAGGGTGATTCAAGCGATGTCTGTGTGACTGCGGTGAAACACAGGTGACGCTGGCGCAGAGTAGATCACGTGTTGACCGGTCAACGAATAAAATGAAAGAACGTCATCGTATTAATACCCCCATCATGCACGATGCAACATCGTGACATTTGTTTTTGTTTGTATCGCGAAGTATCGCACTGCGAAGTATCGTTACATCCCTACTCGAGATTCTCACTCAGATTTAGCAATACTGACTCAAGTGACTCACACAACCCGGATCACTTTAGTGAATGACTCACAATAACACGGATACTTAAAAGGAATCAAGTTTGCCATGCCTAGTGTCAGATGTGTCCATGAACAGTCACATGCAGATCGTTGTTTTGTTCAATAACAGGCAAATAAATATGTTCTGATGTTTTGAAACATGGAGACAATAAACACGATTAAGATTATATATGGTTAATCTGTGTTTTTTCATGCTATGTCTGGTATTTTCATAACAGTACTGTATTTGTCGTGTTTTGATGGCATGCTAAGCTAACGTACTAGCTGTTCTGTAAACATCTGCTGTCTGAAGATTTGAGTTATGTTTTTAGGAATAATTTTGACTTTTTTTTTTAGGTAAGTTTTTTTGTGAGAAAGGCATTTAATAAAAAGTGAATTGAGGCTTTTGATCAAAGAAAGGAGGGAATAAAGCACTAAATAGAATGTATGAGTAATTAATAATAATAATAATTAAATAAACATTTAGACAGGCATATCCTGGATTAAAAGCTGTTTACCCTCAAGTGATCCTTAAAAAAACTTACGTAAGTGTTCCTAATGCCAAAAAATGACACCTTCCCAAAAACTGCTTTAAAAATATCATACATCAATATATATATATATATTTTTCATTTTAAACGATTCAGTCTTTTAGAACTACTACTTTCTAAAACATGCATATCAAATATTAATTAAACTTAATTAATTTTTAACAGAAAAAACACATTTGAACTACCATGTGATTATTCTTATTCTTATTATTATACCCTGGAATGGGTCAAAGATTGGTAGCAACTAGGGATGCACCGAATAGTCGGCCACCGAAAATTTTCGGCCGAAAATAGCCCAAAAGAGCATTTTCGGCTTTCGGCCGAAAGACTTTTATCACCGAAACAATACGGCCGAAATGTTGTGATGACGCAAACAGAAACCGCGCCCTGCACATGCTTTTCTGAAGCAACATGTATGCGGCGTGGATGTATTTAAAAGGCGCTAAAGTACGCACAGAGGCACATGCGGTTGTGTCCGGTCCAGATGTGATCATCACAGTGAGTACGCCCTTCAAAGATCAAAACTCTTGATGTGTAAACTTTAGAGAGAGTCGCGCAAATGTGTCTCATACTGTATAGTCCATTAACATTCATGTGCCGAATAAAGCAATGAAAAACAACGTAACGTTTTTATGCTGCACTGTTTGGGATTCGCCTTCGTTCTCTGCGCGCGTTTAAGTGCCCTCAATAGTGCACACACGAGTAAGACGCAAACAAGCGAACGTAAAATCTTTCTGTTATTGACAGGGCACATATAAACAAAATTATCTCCAAAGTATTCTTTTTCTAATAAAAACATTTGTTTATGTCTTAAGTGTATGTATAGATTACAGTCATAAACCAGTCTCTGCTTACAGTAACCTCAAATAACCTACTGAAGTCTAACAAAGAGACAAACCCTGCTGAAAAAAACAGCATCAAACCAGCATGGACCAGCATGGGAATTATGCTGGTCTATGCTGGTTTAGCTGGTGGTCACAGCATACCAGCACCAAAACACAACATATGCTGGTATGACCAGCATGGGATGCTGGTGCTAAAGCTGGTTTAGCTGGTGCTAATGCTGGTTTGGTGCTGGTTTAGCTGGTGCTAATGCTGGTGCTGATGCTGGTTTGATGCTGGTTTAGCTGGTGTTCACTAGAAAACCAGCACCAAAACACAACATATGCTGGTCTTGCTGGTATGCTGGTTTTTTCAGCAGGGAATAGCTCTAAAAATAATAATATATTTAATTTATACAATAAAGACAGTGTTATGATTCATTTAATTTGATTTCTGTACCAAATGCTAATGTTAGCCCTTATTAATGTGCAGCTTTGTTCTTTTTTTATAAATGTTTGTAATTTCTTTATTTGTTATTAGATTTTCCCCACCCCCTTTTTGCTGATCTGAAAAATAATCCGATCCATGCCTCAAAAACTGTAATGTGATCTGAACCGTGAGTTTTGTGATCTGTAACAAACCCCTAGTAAAGTTAGTACACAGTGATAGCCATAAATGCATTTGTACTAATAATTGGCATAATAATTTATTTCGGTGTTTCGGTTTTTCAGCCTTGCTTTCCTCATTTTCGGTTTTCGGTTTCAGCCAAGAATTTTCATTTCGGTGCATCCCTAGTAGCATCATTGATTTTGATGCATTGTTATTTTTTGAACAAGGTCAGATTTCATAACAAACTCACACTTGTGATCCTAAAGCCGAAAGTATACTCGGGACGTCCGCGTATGCGCGCCGTCCGCATGACGTCATTTTTGTCATCAGGAGGGTCCGCGGACGGCCGCGCGGACCGTCCGCGTGCAGCCCAAAATTTGAGACCGCGCGGACAGTGCGCGTACAGTCCGCGTACGACAGCGCATGCGCGTGAAAATATTTAGACAGGACACTCCACTATAAACAATTATACAAAGGAAATAGACAGCATTTGCACACACACTATGGGTTTTCTTCTTAAACTTTTACTTCTTCCAAGAACAGAAAGCTCTGGAGCATGTTTGTTTGATTCCTGTTCTTTGTTGTCTTGTTGTTTGTTCTAAACTGTGTTTGCAATGGTGGATCAGTTACTTTTCTTCACCTATCCTAATGTTTTAATGTACTGTAAATGTCGCCAAATCAGTGCTGCCCTGAGAGCCTGTTAGACTAATAATTTGAATAAGAAATCATTTGTATTGCGTATAGTGTCGAACGCGGCCATCCGCTTGTAGCCGCGTGGACTATACTCGGAAAGCTGCGCGGACGCGTGCGGGCGCAAGCCGGACGCGGAAAAAAAGTATACCCGGGCCTTAAGGCCACAAAATGACACCTTTCCAAAACCTGCTCTAAAAATATCAAACGTCAATATTTTTTCTTATCTTTTAGAACTACTTCTGCCTGACACATACATATCAAATATTAATTACATTTGTGGAAATTTTAACCCTTTATATGCCAATATCTTAAAGCAACACTATGTAGTTTTCAACCTTTAAATAATGTCTCTAAAATTATTTCAGTGATAGAACAACTCTTAACTGGACAAATTCTACTGCTGCTGCAACCTGAGCAGCCTCCTAGCTGCTACAAGCACACTCTGAAAGTCGAGGTGGAGGGTAGTGCACACAGCCCGGCCCTTCCCCTGCCTGCAGAAGAGTGTCTGATACCAAGCACTGTTGCACTTTTAAAACCACATGGGGGAGCCGTAAGTCAATTTTACATGGAAACTACATAGTGTTGCTTTAACTATAATTGAACCACAGTGTTCGGCTGATGTCGTGAAACCTTTTGTGGGACATCGTAGCCGGGAAAGTGCCCCATCCTGATTTCTCACTCCAAAGGCTGAGGGCTGATTTTTTTTATCTGTAAACACCGGCCAGAATGAGCAGCCCCACATAAACCTTCAGATTCTCTGTTTCAAGATCTCTTCAGTCTGTGATTGTCTCCTATGTTAGGTTTGTCATGGCCCCAATATGCTGCAGGATTTCATGCATCAGCATCAATGAAAAGCTTGAAGTCAGGGCACTGATTCGAGCAGTGGCATAGTGTGTAAGCCCTGGGATCAAATCTCTGGCTGCTGAGAAGTAGCAGAGTGTCTCCTTGTTTGTGGGAGACCAGAAGATTTTTTCATTTTTGACGTCCATCCTGCCGCCACTTTATCCATCTCCTCTCCGCTCTCACCTTCTGACAAGTCTTCTAAAGATTCCTCGAATGAATTAGACTCCAGCTGGTCTACGTCTACCTCTAAGGCCTCCGTGTTGATCTCAGAATCCTCGGAGGAAGATGAGGAGCCTTTCTCGCTCTTGAAGTGCATGATTATTTCTAGAGCCTTATGTGTGCTGTAATGCCTTGCCATTTTCACTACTTCTGCTATACTGTTCATACTTATAGCAGTGTACTTGCATATACAACATGAGCAAGAACCAAAATGAAGATTGATTTTGTTTTGGTTCTGGCCTCTCATCGTTTTTATAACTGAATTTGTTTATAATGCAGAATGTGGCCTTCAAAGAGAGAAGAATTTGGACATGTTGAATATGCCCCCCTGCCCCACTCAACCCTGACCCCACCCCCTTACCACTCAGGCACACTTTTTTACACACACACCAATTTTCAACATTAAAGGTTTATCTTGTCAGTAGCAATGTGGCCTCCAGAAAACAGCAAACTTTTTGACATTTTGATGAATGCATGAAATGGTAAGGAGTAGCACCACCTGGTGGACAAGTATAAAAATCAAAACTTAAAGGCCAGTAGTTCAAAATGATAATTTGACTTAACATAAACTAATACATACCTTTAAGATAAATGGGGGATCAAAAATGGTAGGCTAGTTATTATGGTTTTCAATGGGGCATTTTTTGTCACTAGGATCACATGTCGGTTTTTGCGTAGCTTAGCCATTTTAAGCTAATTAAAAAACTGAAACCAAAATTCTAAAATATATAAAAAATGATTAGCCTCTGGCAATTTTGAGCAATATTCAATCTTTACAGTCAAGATGGTTTAAAAATCAAAAGGGCACAAAATGTCCCTAGGATCTCTTAAGGGTTAATGACTCATCTGGATGCTTATTTAATGAGTCTGTTTGCAGTGATGGGAATAACCGTTACAAGTAATCGGTGTTACTAATGGCTTTATTTTTTTCAGGATTTTGTAATCAAATAAATTACCGTTTCCCCGTTACAACGCCGTTAACGTTACTGACATGAAAATGCTGCGCGTTACTAAAATTTATTTCACTGAAGTGATTTTCACCCGTCTAGGTGTGTGTGTATGTTTGTGTGTTGGGAGAAACATAACTGATGATGATTGGTGTGTGTATGTTAGAGGGGGTGGGACAACCACATAGCTGATGATGATTGGCTTAATTTTCATCTTTAGCCAACCAGAGGCAGAGTTCACACATAAGCACGCTCAGTCCGACTCTGGGTTGTGTAAAAAAAGTCTGAACAACTTGGTTACTTTGTTGCTAGATCACTTTAGCGGCTTTAGTTAAAAAAAAAACGACTAGGACAACAAGCTTTGAAAACAGCTGAAAACAGTTTTATTCTGAAAACAGCTTTTATTGTTAACTTCTTAATAAACCACAAACAAAGATGTATATATTCCTTTTGTCCTCTACATTCTTTACTGTAGTTCCCTCTCACATTCCTGCCTAAAGGCTCATTGTGCAGCTCATTATGCCAGTCTTTTGTTGCTCAGCTGTCAATCAATCCTGCTTACATACGGCCCCTCTAAACAAAAAGTGTCTTACAATTTCTAAATCAATATATTGTTTTATGTGAATGAATAGGCAGGATGATTTTCACATCATTTTAAAGAAAAACTCTAGACTACTAGATTCTGTTTAGAAAAGTCTTATTAAAACATGTTTAGTATGGGTTTTGTTGACTTATATCTGTGACTTAAAAAATTGGCTTTTTTAAAAACCACGCATTAACATTTTTCTCTCAAAAATACAAACATGTACATACATGTAACTCAAATAATAATATAAAAAAGCTCAGTTTGTGCTGAACGCAATGTTATGAGACACTTGCCATTATTATGTTTTAAAGCAACTGAAAAAGGACAAAATGTTAGGGTCACAGATTAACTGTGACCTATAACTTATATTTTAAAAGGACTGCTGAAATGCATGCACTCACATGAACAATTTCCATCATTATAAACACACAATCTAGATGCTGGCAAAATAACATCAGATATTATAGATTGTTAGCTGTGTCTACTTTTGTTTATGTGGAGTCATATGCCATTTTAGCCTTTGCTTTGTTTCAATGTTTTGTTACAGGATGTAAAACACAAAGAAAACTCACCAAACTCTTTTACAAACAACAGTTTATTTCCCCATGTAACAACTGCACATATAGATTTAGAATGCTGTTGTACTTACATTGTGTGTGAATTCTCAGTGGCCAAACCCATGTGCAGCTAAAGCTGCCATTTTAAAGGCTTACATTTGGCCAGTAGGAAGGGTACTACCATTTTTAGTGACATCACAGGGGGGAATTTGGAAAACTAAGATTTCCCATGGTTTTCTGTTTGCAATATTTGCATTTTACTTTCTGATCAATAGTTTGGCGCATTTGCTACACGTCAATACTTTATATTTTGTGTATTTGTGTAGTTATACGATGTTTTATAAAATACCACATGGTATGTTCCAAAAGTGAGAGGAGCCTAACTCTATAAAAGGCCTCTGGTAGCCATTTTGAGGAGGGTTTTTGTTGTATGTGAAAGTACTGTGTTTCTGGGTCTAGACTAGTGATGGCGAAGTGAAGCTTTCTTGAAGCAGTGAAGCTTTCAACCCAATTGTATCGGAAAAAGGTTCATTACTCGAAGCTTTTCAAATCAGAGCTCAATGAGGACCTCTGCTGGTGAAAGTGCTGTTTCACAACATGTTCCACAACCAAACAACGTATTAATTATAAAAGCAAAAGTTAATGGATTGACAAATTAAGGATAGATTCATAAATAAATGTAACAATATATTAAATACATGACCAAAGCATGTTCCATTTCATGCGCATGGTACTCCAAACAGAAATAACAAATTAAGGATAGACCTTGACTCAAAAGTATAGAGTGTGGACCAATTAAAAAATATATCATGATATTAAGTGGAGCAGAAAAGGCTTTTTACTACTACTACTACTACTATATATATATATATTAGGGGTGTCCTCGACTAAGGATTTACATATTCGAATCAGAATTTTCGAATCTTTCCATAGTCGACCGATAGTCGAATCATCTATGTTTGTGTGCATGGGTTGGGAGGGGGCCAGACCAGGTACAAATTGGTAACTTTTATTTTCTTTCACAAGCAGCACACATAAACAACTTTCTGATAAAGTGACCAAAACTGTCTTTCAAGTAATAAACGAAGACAAAACTGACGATGCATTTATATATATATTTTTTAAGGTAAAATGTAAGGCAACATTTGTTTAATTATTCCTCATAACATTTTAAAGCCACGATCTACAGAACATCACACAAAAATACATTTTGATAACTAAACCTAAAAAAATAACAAAGGTGATCCTGCCTTGGAAACTCCGGCTACAATAAAGTGTTTTTATTTAATTTGGAGATCCAAATTAAACCCGACAAATGAGAAATGACAAATAATTTGTGATTGTGACTGTAAATGTTAAAAACTAATCTTTATATACAATTCATTAAACGTTCATTTATAACAAGAAAAACTCTGAAATTAATGATTTTATAGACACTACGCGTTATTATTTAGCACAGAAATACCTGCTTGCTTGCTTTGACTTTGATCATCTCTGTATTCACTTTAGATACAGAAAGACCTGATGATATTATTTATTTCAGGAATCTCTTTCCTATCATTTGAAAGTGAACACCGACTGACCATAATATTAAATCACAAGAAAGACATTCGTGTCAGGCAGAAATAGGTTCGGTGCAGATACTAGTTTCCGTTTAATCACCGAAATAAATAAAACGGCTTACCTGTTTTGTAGTTTAACTTTAAGATAGACAATATAACCACTCTGTTTTAAATACATTTTAAAAACTTATACTCGTCGAAAAACATCCGTTTTTTAATGTTTAGTTTGATGAACTCCTAAATATGAGACGCAGAGCACCTAACCCGTTCGGCTAAATTACATGCGCAAGCATGGCCAGCACGCAATAGCGCAACATCGATACAACGAAAAGCTATCCAAAATTTACAGACTTAAATTAAATCGGAATTTACGTTTATAATAAATACAATTTTTTTAATAAAATAAGGTCAGAAGTAACAAAGTGCAGAACAAATATGCAAAATGCCTCAAGTGCACGGAAACAAAACACAAGCCAAATAGTTAAATCAGATAACCCAAAGTGATTTATAAATAAAATAAAATATAGAAATTATTAAAAGAACGAAAGTCATAGTTTAATATGCCAGCTTTGTCTTTTAAATGTAGAAACAAAGAGGCAATGGTTTATTAACGAAGAAACCTCCGTGTAGCCCGGTCACAGGGGTTGTTGGATTTATTAACGCATTTTAAAAATATTTATTGAAGGCTGCTACTTCACATATTATTTGCAGCATTATCATAATATGCAGTATATGAATATACTGTGAGAAAGCTGTTATATGTGAAATCAGATAATGTGTGCACCCATACGGCCAAAATTGAATGATCCTCATTTCATAACACATCTGCGACGATTCGACAATGAGATTGGTAGTCGAATCAGGCTTCTCCTATCGATGCATCGAATCTTCAACTATTCGGGGTCACCCCTAATAATATATATATATATATCATAAACTCACTATACAGTAATCGATTCCATGTAATGAAATACTCCAATACAACCCATGAGGGCGCGCCACGCAACACACAATTCTAAACCTTTGAATCAGATAACAAATTAGTCACGTGGGTGTGTGTGAAACGAAGCTTCGGACGTCATTGGTCACGTGATTTTTCCAGAACGAATCAAGCTTCGATACAAAGCTTCAATGAAAATCGGTTCGTTTTTTTTGACACACGCTTCGGAGCTTCGGTGTCACTGGTAACATCACTAGTCTAGACACTGGCATAGTCAAAGTACACACGAACTGTATATGTATCTGTCACAAGCTAAGCTTGATGACAGAAAATGAAACATGGACTTGACACACATGCACACATCACTACCTGATTATGCCGGCATTTTCCATCTTTTAAATCAGAATGGAGTTGTGTAATTGTTTTTCCTATTTGAAATGAGTCTTGTATATATATTGGTTTGTTTGTTTTTGGTTGTTCAATTCAACTATACCTTTTGTTATTAGACAAAATAACTTCACAACTCAGTTTATTTGCAGTCAGAATTACCTTTTATTCTTGTAAGTATTTCCACCAAAACTTTGTTGTGGCTGTAGGCCTTCCAGTCTTATGCTGCACTATCAAACAGTCCATCTGATTCAAACAGGTATTTGTAGCATACCCCTAATTGGACTGAACCATTTGTAGTTTTGTCTGGGGGAGGGGGAATAGCAGCTAAACAATTATTTCCTTTTCTTTTCTTGTCTTTTCATTTCTTTTTGTTTTGTGTGTGTATGGTTAAGTACCCATGGGTTTACACAATGTTATTTGTGATTGTTAGTGTTCTTTTATTTTTGTGTATAATGTTTTTATGTTTGATCACTGCTTGTTCATTTGGTACAGGCCGAGGGAGGAGTTAGCCCTTATAAATAAGGTGCTATAGAGCTTATCAGGTCAGTCTTGATTTTGTAGAGGCCAAAAGTGAGACCCTGTTGCAAGTTGGACCAAATTATTTGGTGTAGCCTTTCATTGCACATCATTGCAATTTTGTTTTGTTCAGTTTGTTTGTATGTCAGTATGAGATTATGTAAATAATTTTCCTTTTTCATCATAATAAATCACCTTTTTGGGATCCACTGAACTGCTGTCCAGCTCGTTTGAGATTATTATTTTTGACCACTGGGCCCACGCTTACAGATGGTGTCAGAAGTGGGATAGCCCTGGTCATAAATAAGCTGGATTTTTTTTTTTTTTTTTTTGCTCAAAGAGATGCCACCAAAACTGCGGAGTCAGCCTGAGGAGGGCACTGAGCAAGAGCAGAGACAAGGTGCAACTGGAGGTTTGCCCACTGCTGAAGTTACTTCATCTGGAGGAGATGGGGCCATCACCAGTCTTGCCCGTATGTTCGAGAGTTTTATGGAATATCAGCGAAGCCGTGATGAAAGGCAAGAGAGAGAGACGGCCCGTCGGGAACAACAATACAAAGTTCTTCAGCATCAGGTCAGCCAGATACAGCTGGACTTTGAACACACCAGAGCTGAGGTTTCCACTGCAGGGAAGCCTGCCCGAGGAATGGACCAAGAACTACGTATTGCAAGGCTGGAAGACAACGACGACATTGAGCATTACCTCACGATCTTTGAAAGACTGGCAGAAGTTTTCAAATGGCCAAAGGAAGATTGGGCTATACGCCTTATTCCGTTGTTGACTGGGAAAGCACGGAGTGCTTTTGTCTCTATGGACCCTATGCTAACAAAGGACTATAATGCGGTCAAACAGGCAATCTTGTCTAAATATGCAATAAACCCTGAAACCTATAGACTGAGATTCCGAAGTCGTGAGACGGCATTAGAGGAAACTCCACAAGAACTTTACGTCCGCCTCAAGGATCTGTTCTGCAAATGGGTAAAGTTTGACAGTTGCAACAAGGAGGACATTATGGAGACTCTGGTGTTGGAGCAATACTTGCGAGTTCTCTACCCAGAAATAAGGACTTGGGTTAAAGAAAGGAATCCCTCCACTGCTGAAGAAGCTGCTATGCTTGTTGAGGCCTACATTGCTGCAAGAAAGGGCCCTGGCAACTACCGTTATGCAGGCATCCTACATCCTGGCAGGGGTAAGTTTGAGGGGACTGGGGTTGGTTCAAACTCTCATAGCACTACCCAAGCTAAGATCCTGAAGCCCATTCACAATAAGACTTGTATTTCTAAGGCACCACCATTAGGGCAACATTCTGACAGGCCAGATGTTGTGTGTTTTAATTGTGGAGAACGTGGTCACACTAGCCCTTTTTGCCCCTTAAAAAAGCCCAAAACCACCAGTCTATGCTGGGTGCCCCGCCCAAATCATTCCCCCTCCCATCCCCATAACCCAGAACCCACTATAACCATCTTGCTTAATGGCAAACCACTCACTGCCCTGATAGACACAGGTTGCTCCCGTACTCTGGTACAGTCTCAGTACATCCCTAGAGATATATGGAATGAGGATGAAACCATCTCCATTGTCTGTGTACATGGAGATAAAACCGAGTTAGCCACAGCAGATGTATATATTGAGATACACAGCCAGCCTTATCTGATGAGAGTGGGGGTAGCCACCAATCTCCCCTACCCCATATTGTTGGGTACTGATGTCCCTATTTTGTCAGATCTAGTGCAGAGCAGCACTTTGTGTGGTGTAGTTACAAGAGCCCAAACCCAGCGTATAAGGCAGGATACAGAAATTAATGCTTTGGATGAAATGCCCTTTTCAACTGCTGACATAGAGGTAGAGCATAAGCCCACTGACGAAGAGAGGTTAGAGCGGCGTAGGGAGGAAGTGAAGGGACTTGTTGGCAACACTGACCATGTTGAGTTAGAACTGGGGGAACCTGAACTAACCGAGGCAGATGTTACCATACCTAACAACCTAGCTAAGCTACAAAAGGAAGATACCTCTCTAGTGGAGTGTTTTAAGCAAGCTGAGAAAGAAGGTGGCCTTTTGCAAGGTTTTGGAGAAACATATGTTCTCAAGAAAGGCCTTCTCTATAGAAAGAGTAAGGAAGAAGGAACCCAGTTGGTTGTACCTAAAGCATACAGGAAGGAGGTGCTTGAGCTTGGACATACGATTCCTTGGTCTGGTCATTTAGGTTTCATGAAGACCCTAATGCGAATATCGAAGAGGTTTTATTGGCCTAAGATGTATACTGAAGTGAAAGAGTACTGCAAGTCTTGCCCTGAGTGTCAACTTACAACTAGTTATAAACCGGCATATGCACCACTGCACCCATTACCTGTCATTGATATGCCTTTTGAGCGTATTGGAGTAGATGTGGTAGGTCCACTAGAAAGAAGCCAGTCAGGGAACAGATTCATTCTTGTTATCTGTGACTATGCCACTAGGTACCCTGAGGCTTATCCTCTCAGAGAAATCACTGCTAAGCAGGTAGCAACTGCACTTCTTAGATTCTTCACTCAAGTAGGCATACCCAAGGAAGTCATAACAGATCAAGGGCCAAATTTCATGAGCCGCACCCTACACCAAGTTTATCAACTATTGGGAATTAAGAGAGTAAGAACCACCCCTTATCATCCTCAAACAGATGGCTTGGTTGAAAGGTTCAACAAAACCCTGAAAAATATGCTGAAAAAGTTTGTTTCAGAGACTGGAAAGGATTGGGACAAGTGGTTGCCATACCTGCTATTTGCATATCGAGAGGTACCTCAAGCATCAACAGGATTTTCTCCTTTTGAACTACTGTACGCTCACCCAGTCAGAGGTCCTCTTGATGTTTTACGGGAGGTCTGGGAAGCATCAGAAAAGCCAGGTCAAATAAACATTGTGTCTTATGTCCTGAAGATGAGGGAGCAGTTGGAAAAAACGACAGCTATGGCACGGAAAAACCTCCTTCAGAACCAAGCACGTCAAAAAGAATGGTATGATCAAACAGCCAGAACCCGCAGCTTTGAAGAAGGAGATGAGGTATTGTTACTTTTGCCTACTACAGAAAACAAGCTACTGGCCAAGTGGCAGGGCCCTTACCGAGTTCAAAGGAAGTTAAGCCAGGTCACCTATGAAATTTACATCCCATCTAGAAACAAGCCATTGCAGACATTTCATGTTAATTTACTAAAAAAATGGTATGCACAGCCTCCATCTACTGTTTCTCCAACTGTTACCAGTAAACCAAGTCCAGAGCGAACCTTGTTTATCCGAGCGGTCGAAGACGAAGAGGAAGTAGAGGAACAATACTTCCCAGTTCCTCGCCAATTTGCTCAATTGGATTTCAGCCATCTGCCAGAACATAAGAAACAGCAATTACTGGACCTGATACCATCTGGTCTGTTTAAAGAGACACCTGGTCTAACCAACATGGTATCACACCACATTACCCTACACAGTTCTAAACCAATTCGCCAACCTGTTTACAGAATACCAGAACGACTCCTGTCTACCTTTAAAGAGGAGCTGGAAACCATGCAGAGTATGGGGGTCATAGAGCCATCTGCCAGTGAGTGGAGTAGTCCAGTCATCTTGGTGCCCAAGAAGGATGGCAGCCTTCGTTTTTGCTTGGACTTTCGGAAGGTAAACAGCGTCAGTAAGTTTGACTCCTACCCCATGCCCAGGGTAGATGACCTTGTGGAACGACTGGGACGAGCTAAGTACATCAGCACCCTAGACCTATGTAAGGGCTATTGGCAGGTTCCGTTGACCCCAGAGAGTCAGGAAGTGACAGCCTTCCGAACACCGTTTGGACACTTCCACTTCCGGGTCCTACCTTTTGGAATCCATGGGGCACCTTCCACCTTCCAACGAATGATGGATCAACTCCTTCGAGGTACCGAGGGGTACGCAGCTGCCTATCTAGATGACATTGTCGTCTATAGCCAATCATGGGAAGAACATCTGTTTCACTTAAAGGATGTTCTAGAGAGGATAAAAAGTGCAGGCCTCACCCTTCGCTCTGACAAGTGTTTTTTGGCCAAGCGAGAAACACAGTATCTGGGATTTGTTCTGGGACATGGAGTGATTCGACCCCAAGTCAGCAAAATTGAGGCTATTAAGTCTGCTGAAAGGCCAAAGACCAAGAAACAAGTGCGGTCCTTCCTTGGCCTTAGTGGGTGGTATAGAAGGTTTATACCAAATTTTTCTGCACAAGCTGCTGCACTGACCACTCTCACCAAAAAGGACAAACCAAACAAGGTAGTGTGGACTGATGAATGTGAATTTGCTTTTCAGGGCTTAAAAGACTCACTCTGCAAGGAGCCAATACTGCAGAGTCCTGATTTTGAACAGACTTTTACTGTCCAAACCGATGCTTCGGAGCATGGCATTGGAGCTGTTTTGTTACAGGGGAAGTCAGGACAACTAAGACCGGTGGCTTACATTAGTAGGAAACTCCTTCCCCGTGAGTCTAGGTACTCTACGGTGGAGAAGGAGTGTTTGGCTATCAAATGGGCCCTGGACTCCCTACGTTATTATTTGCTGGGCCGGAAATTTAGACTAGAAACTGATCATCGGGCTTTGTCCTGGTTGGGTCAAATGAGAGACACTAATTCTAGAATTACCAGATGGTTTTTAGCAATTCAACCGTTTGATTTTGACGTCCTTTATAGATCAGGCACCCAAAATTGTACTGCGGACTACCTCTCACGGACACCTCATGAGGTGTCTGGAGAAAGGGGGGGAAATGTCACAAGCTAAGCTTGATGACAGAAAATGAAACATGGACTTGACACACATGCACACATCACTACCTGATTATGCCGGCATTTTCCATCTTTTAAATCAGAATGGAGTTGTGTAATTGTTTTTCCTATTTGAAATGAGTCTTGTATATATATTGGTTTGTTTGTTTTTGGTTGTTCAATTCAACTATACCTTTTGTTATTAGACAAAATAACTTCACAACTCAGTTTATTTGCAGTCAGAATTACCTTTTATTCTTGTAAGTATTTCCACCAAAACTTTGTTGTGGCTGTAGGCCTTCCAGTCTTATGCTGCACTATCAAACAGTCCATCTGATTCAAACAGGTATTTGTAGCATACCCCTAATTGGACTGAACCATTTGTAGTTTTGTCTGGGGGAGGGGGAATAGCAGCTAAACAATTATTTCCTTTTCTTTTCTTGTCTTTTCATTTCTTTTTGTTTTGTGTGTGTATGGTTAAGTACCCATGGGTTTACACAATGTTATTTGTGATTGTTAGTGTTCTTTTATTTTTGTGTATAATGTTTTTATGTTTGATCACTGCTTGTTCATTTGGTACAGGCCGAGGGAGGAGTTAGCCCTTATAAATAAGGTGCTATAGAGCTTATCAGGTCAGTCTTGATTTTGTAGAGGCCAAAAGTGAGACCCTGTTGCAAGTTGGACCAAATTATTTGGTGTAGCCTTTCATTGCACATCATTGCAATTTTGTTTTGTTCAGTTTGTTTGTATGTCAGTATGAGATTATGTAAATAATTTTCCTTTTTCATCATAATAAATCACCTTTTTGGGATCCACTGAACTGCTGTCCAGCTCGTTTGAGATTATTATTTTTGACCACTGGGCCCACGCTTACAGTATCTATAAATATATATATCATTTTTCTTTCTTTATTGCCTTGCATAGTTTTGTCAGTTTATGTTTTTCAATTTGCTTGGGAACCACAAGTTTTGCACGAAAATAAACACCTGGATTGGATATACTCTGCTATTGTCATTGACTTTACACCTTCACCGCCGGTACACCCTAACAAGTGGTGTCAGAAGTGGGATCAGTACCGGTCAAGTGACGTATGGCGAGATTCCCTTCCTCCTGATATGCCTCCCAAACTAAGGAGTCACCCTGAGGAAGGCGCATACTGAAAAAGTATGAGATCAGCATTGAGAACTATCGTCTGAGGTTTCGTTCCCTAAATACCCTCATCTGCAAACAGCACTGGTAACTGATGTGTGTTGGGTTCCCGCTACGTCAGCAGTAACAATCATAAATATTTTAAGAACAAGCGGGCGCCCAATGTCCCTTTAGCTTTCCCTATCTCTGTCCTGACATGTGATAGAAAGATGAAGGCCGTCTCCAGCCGCACAGCAATTCTATCTAATCTACTGCCTATTATACGTCATTCTGAGATTGATACAGTTCCAAAACCAGTTACTGTTAAGTTAGCACTTCTGAACATCCGTTCACTAAAGAACAAATCCTTTTTAGTTAATGATCTTATCACCACTAACAACCTGGACTTTATGTTTCTAAATGAAACTTGGTTAGATGACAGCTGCAGTGCTACAGTCCTCAATGAATCAGCCCCACCCAACTTTACCTTTATAAGTGTATGTAGAGCTGTTAGAAGGGGTGGAGGAATAGCTGCTTTATTCAAAGATGCCTTTCAATGCAAGCAAGTGTTACTTGGTGATTACCAGTCTTTTGAATATTTGTGTATTGCTCTAAAAGGTACACCACGCATTCTGTTTACAATTATTTATAGACCTCCCAAATACACCTCAGCATTTGTTGATGAATTCACAGAACTTTTGTCAACAATTTCCTCTGAATTTGATTATTTTGTTATTGCTGGAGATTTCAATATTCATATAGACAATTCAGAAAACAATACTGCGATTGAACTGTTAAATGTTTTAAACACTTTTGATCTGACCCAGCACGTGCAAGGTCCTACACACAATCGGGGACACACTCTTGATCTGCTCATTAGCAAGGGTCTAAACATTTCATCAACTGTAATCAAGGATGAAGCGCTATCTGACCATTTCTGTGTTTACTTTGATTTATTGATCTGTCCTGCCACTGATGCTAGATCTGTCTATATCAAAAAAAGGTTCATAAATGAGAACACCAGTGAGGTATTTATGAATGCTATGTCAATGTTGCCAAACATATCCGCAGACTCTGTTGATGTTCTCCTTGAAAACTTTAACATAAAAGTTAAAGATGCTATTGATGATATAGCTCCAGTAAAGGTCAGGATGATCACTGGCAGACGTAAAGCACCCTGGAGAAACACAACAGCAGTACAGCACATGAAAAGAACATGCAGAAAAGCTGAACGTATGTGGCGGAAAACAAAACTTGAAGTACATTATAGCATCTATAAGGACAGTCTTCGTGCTTTCAATGTAGAACTAGGCACAGCTAGACAGACCTTCTTCTCCAATATTATAAATAACAACATAAACCACACTCACACTCTTTTTGCTACTGTAGAGAGACTAACAACCCCCCCAAATCAAGTTCCTAGTGAAATGCTCTCTGACAACAAATGCAATGAGTTTGCTAAGTTTTTCTCTGAGAAGATCAGTAATATCAGAATGGCAATCAATACGACCTCAAATTGTACTGTGGTCAGTCAGATATCATTGCAACAACCTCAGAAATTAGCCATTCTCTCAGAATTTGATATAATTGATATAAAAACCTTGGAAGAAACAGTACAACATCTTAAAGCACCAACTTGCAGCCTTGACACTCTCCCCACATCTTTTCTCAAAAAGGTGCTTAACTGCTTAGAAACTGACCTCTTAAAAATAGTAAACACCTCTCTGATCACAGGCACTTTTCCAGAGTCATTAAAAACAGCAGTTGTTAAGCCTCTCCTAAAAAAGAGTAACCTAGACAAAACCATACTTAGCAACTACAGACCTATCTCAAACCTTCCGTTTATAAGCAAGATCATTGAAAAGGTTGTTTTCAATCAGCTGAACAAATTCTTAAACTCAAATGGCTATCTGGACAACTTTCAATCTGGTTTCCGTCAGCATCACAGCACAGAGACAGTGCTCATAAAGATAATAAATGATATTCGCTTAAACTCTGATTCAGGTAAAATATCAGTGCTGGTGCTACTAGATCTTAGTGCTGCCTTTGACACAGTAGATCACACCATACTCTTACATAGACTGGAAAACTGGGTAGGGCTCTCTGGGATGGTTCTCAAATGGTTTAAAACATACCTACAAGGAAGAGGTTACTATGTGAACATAGGTAACCATAAATCTGAGTGGACATCCATGACATGTGGAGTCCCACAGGGTTCAATTCTTGCACCGCTTCTGTTTAATTTGTATATGCTCCCACTTGGTCAAATAATGAAAAAGAACCAAATTGCTTACCACAGCTATGCAGATGACACCCAGATATACTTAGCCCTGTCACCCAATGACTACAGCCCCATTGACTCTCTATGTAAATGCATTGATGAAATTAACTGTTGGATGCGTCAAAACTTCCTCCAGTTAAACAAAGACAAAACCGAAGTCATTGTATTTGGAAATAAAGATGAAACTCTCAAAGTTAACACATACCTTGACTCTAGGGGTCTAAAGACACAAAATAAAGTCAGAAATCTTGGTGTAATTTTAGAGTCTGACCTTAATTTCAGTAGTCACGTGAAAGCGATAAGCAAATCAGCTTACTACCATCTCAGAAATATTGCCAGAATTAGATGTTTTGTCTCAAGACAGGACTTAGAGAAACTTGTTCATGCTTTCATCACCAGCAGGGTGGATTACTGCAATGGACTCCTTACTGGGATCCCCAAAAAGACCATTAGACAGCTGCAGCTCATACAGAACGCTGCTGCCAGAATTCTGACCAGAACCAAAAAATCTGAGCACATCACTGCAGTCCTCAGGTCCTTACACTGGCTTCCTGTTACATTTAGAATAGACTTTAAAGTATTGTTACTCGTTTATAAATCACTTCATGGCTTAGGACCCAAATACATGACAGATATGCTAACTGAATATAAACCTAACAGATTACTCAGATCATTAGGATCAGGTCAGTTAGAAATACCAAGGGTTCACTCAAAACAAGGTGCGTCAGCATTTAGCTTTTATGCCACCTCTAGCTGGAATCAACTTCCAGAAGAGATCAGATGTGCTTCAACAGTAAACACTTTTAAATCTAGATTAAAAACACATCTGTTTAACTCTGCATTTACTGAATGAGCACTGTGCTGCTTCACACTGACTGCACCTTTAACTCAAGTCACTTTTACTCCTGTTTTATTCTTTTTAACATTTTAAACTGTTTTATTAAAATCACATTTATTTTCTTTAATTGTTATTTTAAATTCTCATGTATCTTTGTCTTTATTGTGATCTTATCGTGTAAATCTTATTTTTACATTTTCTTTTTCTTTTTTATATATTGTTTTCTCATTTCTGTGTAAAGCACTTTGAATGACCTCTGTGTATGAAATGTGCTATACAAATAAACTTGCCTTGCCTTGCCTTGCCTATGAATGAGTCACCACAAGAACTCTATACTTGCCCTAAGGATTTGTTCTGCAAGTGGGTCCAGTTCAACAAATGCAGCAAAGACAACATGATGGAGGCTTGAACAGTACCTGCGGGTCTTACATCCAGAGGTGAGAATTTGGGTCAAGGAACGGAATCCAACCACTGCTCTGGAGGCTGCTAACCTGGTGGAAGTCTATATCGCAGCAAGGAGGGTTCTAGGAAACTTTCACTTTTCTGGCATCCTACAGGCCACTAAGGGTAAGTCTGAGGGATTGGGGGGGGTTTCAAACTCTCAAAGCAAATCTAAGATTATAAAATCCACATACGTTAAACCCCCAACACCTGTTCCCCTACCTCAAACCACAGAAAAAATGAAGTTGTGTGTTATAATTGTGGTGAACTAGGGCATACTAGGCCACATTGCCTCTTAAAAAAGCCTAAGACAGCTAGTCTCTGTTATGTCCCACAGCTAGTACAACATACAACCCCTAAGCAGGACTTCAAGCCAGTTGTCACTGTGTTGTTGAATGAAAACCACTTCCAGCTTTGGTTGATACAGGTTGTGCCCACTCTTTGGTAGAGGCCAAATACGTACCCAGAGATAGCTGGACACAAGAGGAAACTGTGACTGTTTGTTGTGTTCATGGAATAGTAATAACTTGCCAACAGCTGAGGTCTACATTGAGGTTCATAATCAGCTGTATCTTATGAAGGTTTGAATAGCTCAGAGTCTGCCATACCCCATTTTGCTAGGCACAGATCTACCAGTATTGGTTGATTTGGTGCAGGAGACTGCATGGTGTAGAGCAGTGACAAGAGCTCAGTCTAAGCAGCAAGGACAAAACACACCATCCCAAGACACTGATAAGGCACTGAAATCAATGCCTTTTTATTCTGAGGATATTGTCACAGAGCCAAAATCTACAGAGGAGGATAGGCTAAAGCTACGTAGAGAGTGTGTGGAAAGTTTGATGGAGAATGCAGAGCAAGCTGAGTTAGAGGCAGATGAACCTGAATTGAGTGACACAGACATTATCATCCCAAATAATCTAGCTCCGCTCCAGAATGAAGATCCCACCTTAGCTGACTGTTTTAAGCAGTTAACAGAGAAGGAAGGGGTGAATGCTATTTTGGGTGAGGGATTTTTAGTGAGCAATGGACTTTTGTACAGAGAAAGTAAGGAAGACGGCATGCAGTTGGTAGGACCAAAAACACAGAGAAGGGAGATATTAAATCTAGGACACTCCATCCCTTGGGCAGGTCACTTGGGGTTTATGAAAACCTTAATGAGGATTGCCAAGAGGTTTTATTGGCCCAGAATGTACAGCGAGGTTAAGGAGTACTGTAAGACATGCCCTGAGTGTCAGCTTGCTGATGGTCGTACCCCTGCTTATGCCCCACTCATACCATTGCCGGTTGTTGACTCTCCATTCGAAAGGATAGGAGTGGATATTGTTGGCCCAATGGAAAGAAGTCAGGCAGGAAATCGATTCATTTTAGTAATTTGTGACTATGCCACACGGTACCCTGAAGCTTATCCACTTAGAGAGGTCATTGCCAAACAGATATCCACAGCACTTTTGAGATTCTTTTCACAAGTAGGAATACCCCGAGAGGTCCTTACAGACAAAGGTTCTAACTTCATGAGCCATACCCTACAACAGGTATATAAACTGTTAGGGATTAAGAGAGTGCGAACCACCCCCTATCACCCTCAGAGTGATGAGCTGGTCGAACGTTTTAATCAAACCCTAAAATCCATGCTCAAAAAGTTTGTCTCTGAAACAGGAAAAGACTGGGACAAATGGCTGCCTTTCCTTCTTTTTGCCTATCGGAAAGTACCTCAGGCCTCAACAGGATTTCCCCCTTTGAGCTCCTTTATGCCTACCCTGTTAGAGGACCCTTGGATGTACTGAAAGAGAGCTGGGAGGGCGCACATAAGTCCAATAAGCAGAACGTCCTTACTTATATCCTCAAAATGAGGGAGCAGCTCCAAAAGACCACTGCTCAAGCACAAAAGAACTTACCTAACCCTTCAGTCCCAAGCCCAGCAGAAAAAATGGTATGACAAGGCAGCCCGAACACGCAGTTTTCAGCCTGGTGACAAAGTCCTCTTGTTGTTGCCAACGTCAGAAAACAAGTTGGTAGCGAAGTGGCAAGGTCGCCATAAAGTGAAGCGGAAAGTGGGTCCCGTGACCTACGAAATTGAAATTCCTTCAAGGAGCCAGCCTCTGCAGGTCTTCCATATCAACATGCTAAAGAAATGGCATACCCGTATACCATCAACAGATATGACCGAAGGCACACCAGGCCTAGTCACTGACAATTCTATGTTTGTGAGAGCAGTAGAAGAGGAGGAAGAGGTTGAAGAACAATACATTCCTGGACATCCAGTAAAGAGCAATTTGAATCTTGATCACTTGCCAGAGAAACAGAAACGACAGCTGGTGCAATGCTTACCTGACCAACTTTTCATGGAGTCACCAGGTAGGACAGAACTGATCTATCATTCCATCATCTTAAACGATCCTAAACCCATCCGACAGCCCAGGGCCGGCCCTGGGCATAGGCGGAATAGGCAAATGCTAAGGGCGCCTACCCCTTGGGGCGTCCGTGCGCCCAAATTATAATTTTTTTAATATATGTATATAAACATTTAACTATAAATACTTATATATTTTATAATATAAATATTTTGCACAAGAAAACAGCCGTTATTAATGAATTATTAGTAGCATAGTATCTCGGAAGATCGTGCTTGTTAAATAGCTCTGTGGCTATACTGCACTGAAGCGGCAGTTTAAAATATAAACCCAGAATTCAGCGACTTCAAGAACAAGAAAATGGAAACAACAATCAGACAGAGACGCGGAATTTACATAATGTTACACAGACCATGTTTAAATTTCAATGTTTCTTCACAGAAATAACAACTTGTTCACTTCGTTTGGTATTAATAAGCTGCGCATTGGAGTGCTGGCCGCGGTGCTGAAGACGCGCTCGGACGGAGTACTGGTGGCAGCCGCAGCACAGATATTTACGTGCAACCTATTGGAAACTATTATTCGTTATTATATAATTATTATTCGTTATTTTAATTTATTACTTCCACTTAAGAAGAGTTCTGCACTTTTTATTTCAATATTTCTCTTTATATAAATACTATTTTGTACTTAAATCTATAATTTAATTATTTTACTAACCCAACTAACTCATCTGCGCTTTCCGATTGGTTGCACGTAAGGGGAAAAGTATAGCTTTCTTCCCCTTGAGAAGAGTTCTGCACTTTTTAACTTAAAAAATATATCTCTTTACAAAAAAAACTTTTTCTTCTATTTAAAAGCTGTAATTTCGTTATTTTACTAACCCAACTAATGACTCCTCCACTCTCCGATAGATTGCACGTAGATATCTGTGTATATGTGCCATCACGCGTCTTCAGCACCGCGGGGAGCAGCCAGCACTCCAATGTGCAGCTTATTAATACCAGACAAAGTTGGTATTTCTTTCCAGAAACATTGAAATTTATACATGGTCCGTGTAACGTAATTTAAATCCCGCGTCTTGGCCTTATTGTTTTTTTCTTGTTCTTGACGTTCGCTGAATTCTGGGTTTATATTTTAAACTGCCGCTTCAGTGCAGTATAGCCACAAAGCTTTTTAACAATGAGCACAATCTCCCGAGACACTACAACATGCTACTAATAATTCATTAATAAGAGCTGTTTTCTTGTACACAATTAAATATTTTAAGTTAAATGTACAGTGTTAAAACATGTAAAAAAGACAAGATTTTAACAATGTCAGTAACATGGTATTGTGTGTATGTGTTCGTGTGCGTGTGTTTGTGTGTGTTTCCAAAATATTTTCAAAATAAAGAAAAACAAGACAAAGCTGTGCAGTTTGTTTCTGTGTAAGTTTATGAACAAAATGATTGGAACACAATTGTGATTCTGTGATTCTAAAGGGCACCAGGTGAAATCTTGCCTAGGGCAGCAAATTGGCCAGGGCCGGCCCTGCGACAGCCTGTCTATCGTGTGCCTGAAAGACTGCTACCAGTGATGAAAGAGGAGCTAGAGATGACGACGAGTCTGGGGGTAATGGAACCATCCACCAGCGAGTGGAGCAGCCCCATAGTGCTAGTACCCAAGAAGGATGGCACTCTCCGGTTCTGCATGGACTTCCTAAAACTGAATAGTGTCAGTAAGTTTGACCCTTACCCCATGCCAAGAGTCGATGACCTGGTTGAAAGACTTGGTCGAGCAAAATACCTCAGCACTCTCAATCTGCAAGGGGTATTGGCAAGTTCCTTTGAAATGTTTGCTGCAGCCTACTTGGACGATATCATCATTTTTAGCCAGAGCTATGAGGAACACCTAAGACATCTCCAAGAGGTGTTGAAAAGGATAAAGACTGCTGGGTTGAACATTCGCCCAGATAAGTGTGCCCTGGCTAAGGCTGAGACCCAATACCTGGGATATGTACTGGGATATGGGGTGGTCCGACCACAAGTCAGTAAAATCGAAGCCATTAAGAATACTGAGAGGCCTGTAACCAAAAAGCAGGTTCTGTCCTTCTTAGGACTTGTTGGCTAGTACAGACGGTTTGTACCAAACTTCTCAGCCCGGGCAAATGCCCTAAAGTGCCACCTGAACAAGGTGAATTGGACTATGGACTGTGAAATGGCTTTTCAGGATTTAAAGGACTCGTTATGTAAGGAACCAGTGCTTCAAAGTCCTAACTTTGAGCAAATGTTCACTGGGCAGACTGATGCTTTAGAGCATGGCCTGGGAGCTGTATTGTTGCAGGGTGAACAAGGACAATTATGTCCAATTGCCTATATTAGCAGGAAGCTTCTTCCCCGGGAGACAAAGTATTCAACAGTGGAAAAGGAATGCCTTGCAGTTAAATGGGCGTTGGACTCTCTGCGTTACTATTTGCTGGGACGTAAGTTTCGGCTGGAGACTGACCATTGTGCACAGGCCTGGTTGGGCAAAATGAGAGACACTAATGCCTGGATAACTAGGTGGTTTCTAGCTATTCAGCCATTTGATTTTGATCTGCTGTACAGGGCTGGAACACAGAACTGCACTGCTGATTTTCTCTCCAGAACACCTCAAGAGGTGTCAGGAGAGGGAGGGATAAATGTCACAGATTAACTGTGACCTATAACTTATATTTTAAAAGGACTGGTGAAATGCATGCACTCACATTAACAATTTCCATCATTATACACACACAATCTAGATGCCGGCAAAATAACATCAGATATTATAGATTGTTAACTGTGTCTACTTTTGTTTATGTGGAGTCAGATGCCATTGTAGCCTTTGCTTTGTTTCAATGTTTTGTTACAGGATGTAAAACACAAAACTCCGCAAACTCTTTTACAAACAACAGTTTATTTCCCCATGCAACAACTGTACATATAGATTTAGAATGCTGTTGTACTTACATTGTTTGTGTATGTGAAAGTACTGTGTGTCTAGGCCTAGACACTGGCATAGTCAAAGTACACACGTACTGTATATGTATCTATAAATATATATATATATATATATATATATATATATATATATATATATATATATATATATATATATATATATATATACATTTTTTCTTTCTTTATTGCCTTGCATAGTTTTGTCAGTTTATGTTTTTCAATTTGCTTGGGAACCACAAGTTTTGCACGAAAATAAACACCTGGATTGGATATACTCTGCTATTGTCATTGACTTTACACCTTCACCGCCGCTACACCGTAATAGTAAGAGCATGTCAAAACCTCTGACAGTGTCCCAAAATGGTCGGACCTCAGAGGGTAATAAACTTCCAAGTGTCTGCTTTCAAATGAGATCAAACTTATGCTTTTAGTGCAAAGACTTCATAAACTGTATCTATTTTAGTTTTACTATGACAGTTTTTTTGTGGGGTTCAAAAACGGGGATTCAGGTTAACAGGTTAAAGGTAGGGTATCACATTTTGAAAAATGCTAGTGGTGGGCAGAGCGAGGCTTTGTTAAACACTGAAACAGTTGAATCAATTGTGCCGTATGTTTCGAGGCTTCAAAACATCAATCCGAAACCGCCTCCACAGTGACACCTAGCGATCATTTGCATGTCTTTACATGAAGCAGTCTTGGCAAGATTTTAGATGAGCGCTGACAAATTGTATCTCACATGTTGTTTGATTGACACACAAGTGATAGAATGGGAGAGTGGATAGTGTTCTCGACTCTCATGCAAAGATCTTAGGATCGAACCCGGCAAACCCATCATAATAAATACATTTTGTTGTTGTTGTTTTAACATCTGTTTGACAACTACATGAGCTTTAAGGCTCACAATTGTCGATAGGGTATTCGGGTCTATTGAAAAAAAAATGGAATAGAGATATACCAAATAAATAACAAGAGCTTCATAAAATATATCAAGCCATAATATGCCACATTGTTTACATATAAAGATCTTTATTCAAATATATAAATTGTTCTGTGTTGATGGACTCAGCCAGTTTCTTTTTTACATAAAATTCTCACACAAGGGACACTTGTTGCTGACATGCAATTTTTGTAAGTAGCCTAACTGTTACATACAAATGAGGAAAAAAGATTCAACGCAGATTCGACAGGTACGCCACCTTTCGAAACACTTGTGAAATGCACCACTTCGTTTAGCCATAGTCACGTGACTTTGGTGTTTCGAATCACATTTCGGAGCAGTGTTTCGAAACATCTACGTTTCGGGATCTCGACACAGGGTCGAAACGTCAGTTTCGCGGCAGCCATCCCTAAAAAATGCTAACGGTAGCTGCCTAGTAATGAAATCACAATCCCACCCTCTAGTCAAATCGCCATCCAAAGTCACGCCTCTTTCAAAACACACGAACAAGCACAGCTCAGACATTCACATCTCATGTCTCATTCACCAGTGAGAAAACGTGTTTACATCAGAATTAGTTTAAGCACACTTTCGGTTGTGTAGACGTAGTAACTATATAGTTATGCTAATCTGTAAACGCACAAATTTCATCAATGTTTCATCAAAGTAGAATATCTGAATCCATCTCAATACAAACAACGTCAGTGAGTTCAATACACTAACAATGTCAGTGAGTTCATCTATCTCCGTTCAAGAGCCGTAGAACACATTCCAGTCTGTACATTCCAAGCATCCTTGCAAGGATACTGGGGCATCCTTGTATACTGGGGCAAACAGTACGGCATTATGATCTGCTACACCCACAGAAGGTTTAGCCACAGACTTATATGCTCCTTTAATTGAGCCATAACAGAGGTCTAGAGTCTTAAGACGTGTGGGACAGAAGACATACTGATCAAAGTTTCTTAGACACTTTTTCATGTAACATGTATTAAAATCACCCATAATTAGATTCGGAGCATGGGGAGATATATTTTGTAATCTCAAGATTACATAATTATCGGGGTCAGGGTTATTCTGTTGTAAAGCACATTGGTCAACCTGGGTTGTAGTAATAGTGCTATATAAATACATTTGTCAATGCCATTCAAAATTTCTTCACTCTCATGAAGTCCGGCAAGCGGTACTGGCAGGGCCAGATTATCCATAAACAGGATTGTGTAAGTGCCCTGGGGCCACCAAGGGCTCCAAACTGTGAGAAAATGTATCTAGATTTTGAAACCGCGTGTGCGGGCATGTGCGGGGCACCCGTGACAAAATACTGGAAAGTGCAACCTGGTTTTTACCGCTTATTTGCATGACGCGTCAAAAGTTTTATGTCACCATGTGCTCAGTAAATTTACCAATGGATCTACGTAGCCCTGCATGAAGTCAACACACCTCACATCTCACCCAGAACCACGAGAAGGTGCAGGGTCAATTAGACATTGCAGAAATCAGAGAGAGAGAGAGCGGGGGAACTTCTAGTCTACATTAACACAAAAACATTATAGATGAGATTGAGAATAAAGGTCTAAGACATCAGGTGCCCAGGTGAGGAAAACTGGATAGAAGATGAGAAACATGTAAAGGATACAAGTATGTATATTGCCATGACACTTATCTCATTACAATAAGCATTACAAACTGCTGCTGGCCGAAGAGCAGCATAGGGAATCTCTGAATCATCTATATTTTGCTGATATGTTGTAGACTACCTTTGGTTGTACATTGAGTATTTTGGGGTATTTTATGCCTAAAATTAGTCAAGGGGATTGTGTGAACATTAGCTGTTTTCTCTAAAAAAGACATGGTTTTAAAAAGATTTCGTGAAATTGAAAGGTTTTAAAGGTATCATATTCATATTTGAAAGAGAACATGTTCAGACCTGTGGCTTTTTCTGCACTGCATTTCTAGATGGGTCCAATGCCAGTTTCATTGAATTTTTCATACAAATATTTCATACATGTTTTGTAAAGTTATTAAAAATGTATTTTTAAAGCTCTTTATAACTACTATTTTTTATTATGACAGTAATAAATTTTGACTCCTTTTTAAACTTTCAAGTGTCCGCATTCAAATGTGACGAAACTAATGCTTTTAGTGCAAAGGCTTCATGAACTGTGTCTATTTTAGTTTAGCTATGACATATTGTCCTCCTCCATGAGCAGCTAAACCCAACAGGACAATAATCCTCCATGAGCAGATTGCATTTTTTTAAACAGAAACCAATCAATGTTCACCATCACACAGGATATATTATTTCTGAATTTTCTCATTTTAAGAAAATTTTACTTCATTTGAATTAATAATTCATTTAATCTAATGATCAACTTGTACATAAAAAATAAGTGGTTCTTAAACTTTATCATTTCAGGGCTCCAGAGCCGGTGCCAGACCATAACTAACAGGGGGGCACTTGGCTTCCAACGGGGGGGGGCACGCAATAGCAACAATAACTTGCAAAAACAAGACATTAAAACAACAAATACAGTGCAAGCACACACTCATACAACTGGTACAGACTGTCAGCTCACTTCCCTTATAAAGTGCAAAAGACCACAAACTATGCGCAAAACTATTGAACTTCGACCGCGGCGTGAGCGCAAGCTGAGCTCCACTGCACTCGCGCTTTGCTCAACGCAACAACAAACCGCCCTCGCGCGGCGCAAGCCATTCAAATGAATGGTTTTCATAGCGCAGCGCACACCGCGTCCTAGCTTTAAAATAGCCGCATTACCATAATCACGTCGTAATGCTGTTAACGGTCTATAGCCACACGTCACATTTAAGCTTACGTAATTTAAAACAACGCTAACTTACCTTTAAAATAGCTGAAGACGGCGTGTACGAACATAAACTTCCTGAAAACAGGGTCCTGTAGATTTGTAAATTTCAACTCGACCTCTAATCTCTGAGTTTGAGCCAGTCTGTGTTTGCATGAAGTCAGATGAAGCAGGCGGTGCTGGTTCGTTCTAAATGTTCTAATATCCATATTTTACACGATCCATAAAATGCCGAGAAAAAACACGTTGCTAGTATCAAGTCACAAATATGCTAAAGACGTAAGATGAATGGGACGCGGCAATACATCCAATCAGAGAAACTGGTCTATTTTAATTAAAGAAAACATATATCAACTATATTTTCCTCATTTGACTACATTACAAGTCATGAAACATTCAATGTTTAATTTATTTTAATTATTCTTGATATATATTAAATTAATAAAAAACTTTTAAGGGGGGGCACAACAACCTGTTTGGTGGGGCACTGCCCGTGAATGCCCCCCCTTGACGCCGGCCCTGCAGGGCTCCTTGTTGACCACAACAAAATTTAATGCCTCCTCCAAATTTCTACCAAACTAAATATACTATACTAGAGTTGGCGTAGTTAGACAATGTAGGGGAGAGCAGGGGCCAACGTACAATTTTTTTGAAAAAAAAATGTCATTTCATAACATAATGTTTGATGTGGTCAGTAACTTACAAGTATGGTCTATCAATACCAGGTGAATTTTGAACAAATGTGAAACGACATCAGTATAATTTCACTTTGAACATAAGTAGCACATTGTTACTTTTGACCTTGTCAGCAGGGATGAATGTAACACACAAGTCGGTCAAAAGTAACACACAAAACAGATAGATTTTTGTGTTACACTTGTTTTTAGTAAATATACATGACTGTGACCTTGTATATGTAACTGCAAACATACTTGATCATTTATCTTTGCAAAAAAATGAAATAAAATTTTTATTTCAAATTTCAGTTTTATCAAATGTTTCAACAGCAAAATGACAGTACAAACTTGTAGAAAATAAAACCTTTTTTTAACAGTTTGGACACTATAAAATTAAGTTAAATCAAATTAGAATAATGTCACAGAGTGACTTCATACAGCGGAACTCAAAATGGCAGAAACAGTTCCACCCGGACCATTGTCCTTGAAACACACAGGCAGTTCCAGCAACTCCGGGCAAACAAATTTGGGGATTATTAGGAACAGTTGTGCGAAGTGAACGTGGCGATTGGTGATTGGGCATTTCAGAGAAGAGGAGGCACATAAATAAGGCATCCGGAGAACAGCAAAGGGAGAAGTTTATTCCGGCAACGCTGTGGGTGAGACGGAAGCGAGTGTGAGACGTATTGATGCGGATATTGCAGACTGGGCGAAATCAAAACAAAGGATTGGGCTGAAGAAAAACAGAGCTAAGTGTTAAATCATTTCCTTTTGAAGTATTTGTGCTGATATGTACTGTTTACCTTGAAGAGACCGTGTACATTGAGAAGTCACCGGAAACGCATTGAGAAGAGGAAGGAACGGAGGAATTGTTGTACTTCCTGCCTTGGATACACCAGACATCTGGAAGAGAGAGTGAAGTATTAAGTGTCAAAGGAAACTGTGAGTTACGTTGGAATTTGTCTTGTTGTTGTCTTGCCAGCGACACCCTTGCTAATACTGTATCCCAGTGTATTCCCTGTGTGTCCAATCAGTGTGTGAGTGGCCCCACCCGTGTCAAGGATCGGTGGGTGAGCCGGAACCGGCCAAGAAGAGGAAGGAGTGGGCTTGAAGATCGTGGTCTCGACTTTATCACATGGTCTTCCTCTTCACCAGCCTTTCGACTATCCAGGACGATAGCCCACGACCCAACGTTGTGATTCTGACCTTAATTCACCGTGAGTGTGTGGAGTGCGGTGGGTGAGTCTTTTGACGTGTGTACACCTGAGAAATTGTAGTGTTGTGCTGTGTCAGTGTTGTCAGCGATCACTTCCTAGGCCGAAGTGAGAGCCCTGTCATAGAAGAGTGGAGTGGTGATGTTGGCCAGCTGTCATATATATATACACCCGACTGCGACTCATTAACCTCCTTCCCCCGCCTGGTTGTGGTGTGGCAACTGTTGAAGTAAGGATTTGCTGTGATTATTGTGTGGAATATCGGAAGAGGGAGAATGTGTAACTGCCTGCTGTATGGAAGAAGTGTACTTGCTGTCTTTGTGTATCATTATACATCTGTTGAGTGCTTCCAGATGACCGGCCACATCTAGACTTCTTGCCCCGCTGTTTGGAAGAGAGGAGAGTGGAAGCGACTGGCCCACTCGGGCAGTACAGTACATGGTGTGGCGCCTTACCTCAACCTACCCACCTTTGTGGTACCATCTGTGGGCGTACTAGGCCCAACGTTGCATCAGTCTTGACCTGTATCTCCATCTGTCCTTCTTGCCCGAAGCAAAGACGGGGTTGTATCTCTCCATAAATGTTCACTGAAGTATTATACTGTAAAAGGGAATCTGTGTGTTTGTCTGCCTTCGGCTAGAAGTTTGCTGTGGGCATATACCTCCTCTCCAGCCACCTGAGCCTCGAAGAGCTAAAGCCGACATATGCCTATCCACGGGCCTGTGAATTGAATCCATTCCAGCTAAAAGCTTAGGATACTCACCTGTAAGCTAACCTGTACGCCCAAAAGCTCCAAGCCCAGGGTATTCCCCTGCATACTTACCTGTATGCCCAAAGCTCCAAGCCCAGTGTATTCACCTGTATACTCACATGTACACCTAAAGTCCACCCCCAGTGTACTCCCCGGTATACTTACCTGTACGCCCCAAAACTCCAAGCCCAGCGTACTCCCCTGTATACCTACCTGTACGCCCAAAGCCCAAGCTCAGGTACTTCTCTGCATATCTACCTGTACGCCCCAAAGCTCCAAGTGCAGTGTACTTACCCGTATACCTTCTAGACGTCTCCAGCTCCAAGCCCAGGCATGCACCTGTATACCTTCTGGACGCCCAAAGCCCCAGCCCAGTGTACCTACCGAATACCTTCTAGACATCTCCAGCTCCAAGCCCAGACACGCACCTGTATACCTTCTGGACGCCCATGCTGCAAGCCCAGCATACCCCCTACACGCCTAAGGCTGCCAGTAAAGGAACTTACCTATCCACTCACCAGTGTGCTCACATGTATTTGCTCTTTACGTCCAGGAAGGGAGGTTGGAGTGTTTACCTGTAGTCCACCTGGAAGACACAAGGAGCGAAAGCTGAAAATACTCACCTGTAATTCACGTGTGAATAAAGAGAGGGAGAGAGGAAGTTGTGAATACCTACCTGCAAATCCCTGTGAGAGTCAGAAGCGACTCTAATACAAAGTTCTCCAGTCCCAGAGAGCTTGGTAATTTTAAGAACCCCTTTCCCTTACCTTTTTAAATGAATAAATATTGTTTTATTTTACTTGCTCTCGTCCGTCTGGTCATTGGGGTGTTTATGGGACCTCATCGGGGTGGAAACTGAGGGAGGAGCGAGATTCACAACATTGGTGGTCCGCTCCGACCTGTGACAATAATGAAATTTTTTTGACATAATGCAACAGTATTAGCAGCAGGACAAAAGTAACAATCTGGTTTAAAATGCTACTTTTGTCCCGACAGGAACTCCTGACATTTAAACCCGATTTACTATTATTTTGAAAAACTCTGAGAAGTCAAACTTCAGGATGTGTTAGGGCACTAAATAACCCGTAAACTGATCAGTACTTGAAACACATGAAACAAGAAACACCACGCGTTATAAGAAAAAAATGACCACTTTAGGAATTTACTTTTCATGGTTGAAAACAGCTTTCTGGACCTAGTTTGTAAACAACCTGATCTCACGAATTTCCGTGGCATAGTCACGGAATTTTTTGCTCATTTTTCCGTGGCATTCTCACGGATCTCCTCATATTTCCGTGGCCCTGCCACGGACTTTCTTTTCCGTGGCATTCTCACGGATTGGTTACTCAACTGTTTTGTCCTATTTTCTTACCACGGTTCTCTCCTATATTTGTTACAACATTTACATTAAGTCATTTAGCAGACGCTTTTGTCCAAAGTGACTTACAAATTAGGTAAACAATAGAAGCAATTATAGCAACACAAGAACAGCAATAACACAGTATACATTGACGAGGGTTGGTTAGTATTTTTTTTAAAGAAATGTACAGATAAAGAGAGAGGAAAAATAGAGAGAGATAGTAAGTCCTATATTAGGAAGTGATGTAATGGCGGAAGAGCTGAGTCTTAAAGACATCTACAGAGTCAGCAGATTGTGTCACGACGGGCAGATCATTCCACAGTTGTGGAACAGCTCCTGAGAAGATACACGCTAATGTTTTTTTTTGAGCGCAGGGATCAAGAGGATATATAAGGCTCTGTAAGTAAGTGAAGGTAAGGGGGTGCTGACCCAGTGGTGGTTTTAAAGGCTAGGAGCAGAGCTTTAAATTTGATGCGAGCTGTATAGGAAGCCAGTGTAACTTGACAAAGAGAGGAGTGACGTGTGCCCTCTTTGGCTCATTGAAGACCACTCATGCCACTTGCATTCTGAATCATCTGTAGGGATTTGGTCGTGCAGGCCGGAAGCCCAGCCAGTAGCACATTGCAGTAATCCAGCCTGGACAGGACAAGAGCTTGGACTAGGACCTGCATAGCGTGCACATTTAGGAAAAGTCAAATTTTCCTAATATTGTAGAAGATGAATCTATGATATGGTGATCCTTCATCCAGAGTGAGATGTCCCTTAGGCATGCCGAGATGCGGGCAGAAACCGTGGGATCATCAGGGTCGAGCGACAACCTAACCTGTCGGCGTGACCGCATTAGAGATAATGAAGTCAGCTCTGAAAAACTGTCCTCTCTTTACTTCAATGCAGATTATATAAACAGGCAACTTTTTTTTATTATAATTAACTTGAAATTAGACATTTCAGGCTTTCTTTGGATATGTGTATAATGTTTGTGTGACGAGTATTCATGGAGTTTCAATAGATTTTTGTAACGTGTTTTGAGAGACAGCTGGCGGAGACAGAAATGACTGAACCCCAGGGGGTTAAGGTTTTGATGCATTGGGATGTGGCAGCATCTCGACTTTCCAGGTTGACACAGGGAAGGGGATCAATTACAGAGTATTCAGTCCGGTTCCATATGTTGGCGGTGACCTGTAACTGGTATGTTGCGGCCCTGCAAGCGCGATTTCTCAAGGTACTGCACTACTCTATCGAGAGACCCTCAACCTACCCTCTGATTTGGAGGAGCTCACCAACTTGTGCCTTTGTGTCAAGAGCTGACTGAAGCGATGCCGCCTTCGCCAACGTTCTCCGCTGACTTGGCGTAACCGAGACTCAGTCCCTCCTACAGTCACTCCAACTCAAGTCAGCAGGGCCGAGTCCATGCAGCTTGGGCGTACCTGCCTCACGCCACTTCAAAAAAAACAGCCCCTCCTCCAGGGTCTTTGCCTGTACTGCGGGACCGGGTCATCAGGCCGCCCAGTGCCCGCTAAAAGGGCGCGCTCACCTGTAGTACGGGGAATACAGGTGGGCGTCATCCCAGTTTCTTCCCCTACATCCCACACCCTGCTGCCCTGTCGTCTTGCTTTCGAAGGTCGGGAAATGTCTGGACAGGCTCTCATTGACTCTGGGGCTGAAGGGAACTTTCTTGACACAGCGTCCTCCCGGAGGTGACTGTCTGGTGACAAATGGGTTCCCCTTTCACCACCATAACTCATGTCACCCTTCACATAAGCCTGTTTCTTTCCGAGAACCACTGTGAGAAAATAAGGCTGTACATCCTTGATTCTCCCAAGATTCCTACAATCCTGGTGCATCCTTGGTTGTCACAGCATAATCCTCACATTGATTGGGCCAATAATTCAGTGTTAGCTTGAATTCCATTTTGTCATGTGTCTTGTCTTGGTCCTGCCTTGTCTCCTGTCTCTGCTGTTTTTCAGGTCACGTCAGCTGATTTGATCACGATCTGTGCTCGGTCTTTAGCAAGTCATGAGCCACCTTCCTGCCTCTGCATCGCCACTACAACTGTGCCATTTAACTCCTCCTGGGCACTTCTCCACCTAAGGGTCGCTTGTACTCCTTGTTTGCTCCTGAAAGAGAGGCCATGGACAAATACATTCACGATTGTCTCCAGTCTGGGCTCATTCGCCACTCCTCCTCGCCAGCCGGTGCAGGCTTCTTCTTCGTACAGAAGAAAGATAACTCCTTGCGTCCCTGTATCGATTACAGAGGTTTGAATGAGATTACTGTCAGGAACAAATACCCCTTACCTCTCATGTCTACCGCCTTTGAATTATTGCAGGGAGCCCAGGTCTTAATTAAGCTAGACCTACGCAATGCCTATCATCTGGTCTGCATTTGCTAGGGTGAATAGTGGAAGAGGGCCTTCAACACTCCATCGGGGCACTACGAATACTTGGTTCTCCGTTTCGGATTGACCAATACACCGGCCATCTTCATGATCAAACGTTTTGTCTTCAAGGTCAAGGTCTACAAGTCGTGTGTGTGCTGACGTTCGGAGACGACGTCATCAGAGAGAGACGCTGAGAGAGAGATGAAGAGAGGAGTCGCAAGCCCGAAGCTCCGTTGAGCTTATCAGCTAAATCCTATTTTTTCCTATCTATATAACTTATTAGTTTATCTTAGGAATACTTTACCTTGACGATTACTGAATTGTATTACTAAGCGAAACGATTTTATCACTAGTAACACCCAGTGTTAGCATATAGCCCGCTAGCATTTCTTACCGTCTGTTTACTTAAACCTGCCTTCGTTGGCGATCTAATGGCGGATTCATCCGAGGTATGCTTTTCTGATCTGTCCACACCAGATCGGGAAGCTGTGAAGGAGGTGCTGCCCAGCCTTCGCAGAGTCAGCGTGCCTCACATCACCCTGCTCGTAGGCGGCCGAGGCATACTGCGAGCCAGCACCCGTCTCGATGCAGCTTCATGGACCGCGTTCAGGCGAACGGAGACGCCATCGCCCAGCATGAAAATGGTAAGACTCCGCTTGTCATTGTAACCTGCACTACTTGCCACATGTACAGTTTAGCTTCTTCCGTCAGCATAGAGGGGTTTACATGTGCTAAGTGTATTGAAGTAGTAAGGCTGACGGAGAAGGTTGCTGAACTAGAAGCGCGCATCCGAACGCTAGTTGAGGACAGTAAGACCGCTAATGTTAATGTTACAAACACTGTTTCGGGTGCGCCTAGTGTTAAGCGTAATACACATGGCTCGGTTCCGACTTCAGAGTCAAGGCGGCTGACTAACTGGGTGACTGTCAGGCGGCATAGTCACATTCGGCACCCAAATCACGCTCCTGTTTTAATATCAAACAGATTTTCTCCACTCAGCAATACACCGGCTGAGACGTCTGTTAAAAAATCCCTGGTTATTGGAGATTCTATACTCAGGAACGTTGACATTGAGGCACCAGCCACCATAGTCGATTGTATACCGGGAGCCAGAGCGTCCGACATTAGATCCAAATTAAAAGTGCTGGCTAATGCTAAACGTAAGTTTTCAAGTTATTCACGCCGGCACGAATGACACCAGACTCCGCCAGTCGGAGATCATTAAAGATACTATTAAAGAGGTGTGTGAAATTGCAAAAACAATGTCAGACAATGTAATTTGCTCTGGTCCCCTCCCCGCCTACCGGGGGGATGAAACTTACAGTAGATTAGTGTCTTTTCATGGCTGGATGTCAAAGTGGTGCCCTCAGCATAACGTAGGGTTTATAGACAATTGGAAGCATTTCCGGGGAAGTTCTGACCTGCTAAAGAGAGATGGCCTCCATCCGTCTCCGGAAGGTAGTGCTATACTCTCTAGAAATCTGACCAATAGTCTTACTTTTGATATTGTCTGACTATCCAGGGCCCAGGTCAGGAAACAGACAGATCGGCTTACCCATCAGTCTGTTAGCTGCCTTGACATGTCAAGATCACATATATCCCAGCACATAGAGCCTTTTTTACCAGAGTACCAACACATCTCGACTGTGTCTGTTCCTCGAACAAATAAATACAGAGCACCACGTGACAATTCAATTCAATTCAATTTTATTTATATAGCGCTTTTCACAATTGTTAATTGTTGCAAAGCAGCTTTACATGAGTAGATGTAGAGGAGAACATTGAAAATCAATACATAGTATAAGAAGTAGAATATAGCGGCTAAGGATAAAAAACCGTGTAAGCGAGCATATTAATAATGTAACGTATACAGTAAAGTGCTACGTTAAGCCAAAGTTGGCTGACTCTCCCTGGGACTAAAAAACCCCCTAGGAGAAAACCCAATGGGAAAAAATCCTAGAAGGACAAAAAACCCTAGGGAGAGATTAATATTTATATTTATAATATATAGACACGGTAGGGATAGGAAGCGTGTAAGCGGATTAAACTGGTTCAGCCGGTGGCCGTTGGTCGCGCATCGGTTGGGCGTCACGTTGAAGGACAGCCAGTTGATTAGTGGTGCGATGACCTTCACAGCAACAGGAACTGGATCTGTTTGTCTCATTGTCCTCAGAGTCGAGGACGAGACAGGGAGACAAAAACAGAATTCTATTAGCGTAGGGGCCGTTCGCATGTAATGCAAGTGTCATACATTATAGTGGTTTAATTCAGCTCGGTTCCAGACAGGCTAACTATTGCGGCAAGAGTAAATTACCCGTATGAGGTATGTGAGTGCTTTGTTCTAGACAAAATAACTACTGCGGGAAAAGTACATTTACTGGACATTCTATGTGAATGCTTTGTTAAAGAAGAATGCCTTAAGTTTAGATTTAAATTGTTCGACTGTGTCTGATACTCGAACATTATTTGGTAAATCATTCCAGAGCTTAGGGGCTAAGTAGGAAAAGGATCTACCACCTTTAGACACTTTTGATATTCTAGGGATAATTAAGTAACCCGAATTTTGTGATCGCAGTTTACGTGGTGGATTGTATTCTGATAGTAGTTCTTTTATATACGAGGGCGCTAGGCCATTTAAGGCTTTGTAGGTGATTAGTAATATTTTAAATTGTATGCGATATTTAACTGGTAGCCAGTGTAAAGATGCCAGAATTGGACTAATGTGGTCATACTTTTTAGATCGAGTAAGCACTCTTGCGGCGGCGTTTTGAACCAGCTGTAGCTTGTTTACCTGATTTGCATGGCATCCCCCGAGTAGCGAGTTACAATAGTCTATTCTAGAGGTCATAAAAGCATGGATAAGCTTTTCTGCATCTGATGCAGACAGCATATGGCGTATTTTTGAGATATTTCTAAGATGGAAAAATGCTGTGCGGCAGACGTTGGAGATATGACTATCGAAAGATAGATTGCTGTCAAACATTACGCCTAAATTCTTAACCGTGGAAGATGGCACCACCGTGCAGCCATCTATGGGCAACTTGTAATCTGACATATTATGTTTGGAGCGATTTGGTTCAATAATAAGTATCTCTGTCTTATTGGAGTTTAGCATAAGAAAGTTATGTGCCATCCAGTCCCTAATATCACTAATGCAGTCTGTTAGCTTAGCAAACTGGTGGGTTTCGCTAGGATGTGACGAGATGTAAAGCTGGGTATCATCCGCATAGCCGTGAAAACTTATGTTATGTTTCCTGATAATGTCTCCTAGAGGTAACATATATAACGAGAATAGGATAGGGCCTAGAACTGATCCCTGAGGTACGCCGTATTTAACGGGGGAGTGATGTGACTCTTCCTCATTTACATAAACAAAGTGATATCGATTGGTTAGATACGATCTAAACCAGGCTAACGCCTGACCACTGATGCCAACATAGTTTTCTAGTCTATTGAGTAGGATTCTGTGATCTATTGTGTCAAAGGCTGCACTAAGGTCTAGTAATATAAGGATTGAGATTTCACCACGATCGGATGTTAATAGGAGGTCATTTGTAACTCTAAGCAGCGCTGTCTCTGTGCTATGGTGGGGCCTGAATTCTGATTGGAACTTTTCATATGTATTATTATTCGCTATGAATGTGCGTAGCTGGCTTGCCACTACTTTTTCTAATATTTTAGAAAGAAAAGGTAGATTTGAGATTGGTCTAAAGTTATTAAGATCTCCCTGGTCAAGGTTTGGTTTTTTAATGAGCGGTCTAATAACTGCTAGTTTGAAAGCTGTTGGAACGTATCCTAATTCTAGCGATGAGTTAAAGATATTTAGTACCGTGTCGGACACTACATGAAATACTTCTTTTAGTAATTTTGTGGGAATAGGGTCTAATATACAGGACGATGATTTAGATGACGTTACTAATTTAGAGAGCTCTTCTATTGTAGTAGGTTTAAATGTCTCAAGATGTTCGTATGATAATCTAGTGGTCAATGTACTATTGGGTAGAGTGGTGGCTGCTTGCGTAGTTTCTATGTTTTCCCTAATAGAAATAATTTTGTTAGTAAAGAAGTTCATGAAGTCGTTACTATTGTGTTGGAATTTACTATTGGTTTCTGTTTGTTCTTTGTTTCTAGTCAGTTTCGCAACTGTGCTAAAGAGGAAACGAGGGTTGTTATGATTTTCTTTAATAAGCGTACTGAGATAGGTAGATCTGGCGGTTTTAATAGCCTGTCTGTAGTGTTGAACACTCTCTTTCCATGCTGAACGCCATACCTCTAACTTTGTGTTTCGGTAGTTTCTTTCCATTTTTCTAGCTACTTTTTTAAGGGCTGCAGTATGATGGTCATACCATGGAGCTGGCGTTTTTTCTTTGATTCTCTTTTTTCGTATGGGAGCAACGCATCCATCGTGCTAGAGCAAACGTTGTTCAGGTTTTCTATTATAATATCCAGATCTTCACGGTTATCTGCTACATGTTTCATTTGAGACAGGTCTGGAAGAGTGCTAATAAAGCTATCTTTAGTGGTGGAAATTATTGTTCTGGCTAATCTGTAGCATGTTGTAGACTGAACGGTCCTATCTAGAAGTATTGTGTATGACACAAGGCAATGGTCTGAAACGGCATCGCTCTGGGGTGATATTTCGATGTCATTAATATTGAGTCCGAGTGACAGAATTAAGTCTAATGTGTGCTTATGAGTATGCGTGGGTCCAGACACGTTTTGTTTAATACCGAGAGAATTTAGAACATCCATAAACGCACGTCCTAATGCATCTTTTGAGTTATCCACATGGATGTTAAAATCACCAACGATAAGAGCTTTGTCTACAGTGACTGTAAGCTTAGATAGGAAGTCTGCTATTTCTTTAAGAAAATCTGTGTGGTGGCCCGGAGGCCTATATATGGTAGCTAAAATGAACGAAAGCTGTTTGTTGTTACGATCAGTTATTTCCATGTTTAACAGTATTATTTCAAACGAATTAAATTTTAGTTCTGATTTATGGTTTACTTTGAACATTTTGTTGTATATTGTAGCTACACCACCCCCTCTCCCTTTTAGACGAGGAACGTGTTTATAATAATAGTCTTGTGGGGTGGATTCGTTTAAACTGATGTAATCGTCTGCTTTAAGCCAGGTCTCTGTTAAACAGAGTGCATCTAAGTTTTGGTCAGTAATTATTTCATTGATAATAGGTTCTTTATTGGTAAGCGATCTAATGTTAAGAAGGCCGAATTTTAACATTTGAGTTTCATCTTTTAATGTATTGTGGTCTAATTTTATGTTAATAAGATTTGTACGAGACGAGGTAGACGGTGCTCTGTATTTATTTGTTCGAGGAACAGACACAGTCGAGATGTGTTGGTACTCTGGTAAAAAAGGCTCTATGTGCTGGGATATATGTGATCTTGACATGTCAAGGCAGCTAACAGACTGATGGGTAAGCCGATCTGTCTGTTTCCTGACCTGGGCCCTGGATAGTCAGACAATATCAAAAGTAAGACTATTGGTCAGATTTCTAGAGAGTATAGCACTACCTTCCGGAGACGGATGGAGGCCATCTCTCTTTAGCAGGTCAGGTCTTCCCCGGAAATGCTTCCAATTGTCTATAAACCCTACGTTATGCTGAGGGCACCACTTTGACATCCAGCCATGAAGAGACACTAATCTACTGTAAGTTTCATCCCCCCGGTAGGCGGGGAGGGGACCAGAGCAAATTACATTGTCTGACATTGTTTTTGCAATTTCACACACCTCTTTAATAGTATCTTTGGTGATCTCCGACTGGCGGAGTCTGGTGTCATTCGTGCCGGCGTGAATAACAATCTTAGAAAACTTACGTTTAGCATTAGCCAGCACTTTTAATTTGGATCTAATGTCAGACGCTCTGGCTCCCGGTATACAATCGACTATGGTGGCTGGTGCCTCAATGTCAACGTTCCTGAGTATAGAATCTCCAATAACCAGGGCACTTTTAACAGACGTCTCAGCCGGTGTATTGCTGAGTGGAGAAAATCTGTTTGATATTAAAACAGGAGCGTGATTTGGGTGCCGAATGTGACTATGCCGCCTGACAGTCACCCAGTTAGTCAGCCGCCTTGACTCTGAAGTCGGAACCGAGCCATGTGTATTACGCTTAACACTAGGCGCACCCGAAACAGTGTTTGTAACATTAACATTAGCGGTCTTACTGTCCTCAACTAACGTTCGGATGCGCGCTTCAAGTTCAGCAACCTTCTCCGTCAGCCTTACTACTTCAATACACTTAGCACATGAAAACCCCTCTATGCTGACGGAAGAAGCTAAACTGTACATGTGGCAGGTAGTGCAGGTTACAATGACAAGCGGAGTCTTACCGTTTTCATGCTGGGCGTTGGCGTCTCCGTTCGCCTGAACGCGGTCCGTGAAGCTGCATCGCGACGGGTGCTGGTTCGCAGTACGCCTCGGCCGCCTACGAGTGTCTGTGGTCAGGGTGATGTGAGGCACGCTGACTCTGCGAAGGCCGGGCAGCACCTCCTTCACAGCTTCCCGATCTGGTGTGGACAGATCAGAAAAGCATACCTCGGATGAATCCGCCATTAGATCGCCAAAGAAGGCAGGTTTAAGTAAACAGACGGTAAGAAATGCTAGAGGGCTATATGCTAAAACTGGGTGTTACTAGTGATAAAATCGTTTCGCTTAGTAATACAATTCAGTAATCGTCAAGGTAAAGTATTCCTAAGATAAACTAATAAGTTATATTATATAGATAGGAATAAGATAGTGAAAAAATAGGATTTAGCTGATAAGCTCAACGGAGCTTCGGGCTTGCGACTCCTCTCTTCGTCTTTCTCTCAGCGTCTCTCTCTGATGACGTCAGCCTGTGTGTTGGGCACGCCGTCTGTCGCTCTCATGTGTGTGCGTTTGGTTGTCTGCCTTATTTTTAAACTGCTACGCGCTTTTAACCTATGATCGCCAAACACTGCTGGATATCCGCAACTCTGTTGCTAAATCTCTGACCATCCAAAACACTTCTGAGTTGGACTGCCTTTTCAACTCTACCCATGAGTCCATCAAGCCAGCTCTACCTGATTGTGTGTGCCGATGGCCTCCTAACATCATCCGGAGGAAACGCAGGAGGAAACGGGACATCCGCGGTGGTTACGTCGTGAAGCTAAAATCTTATCTGCGGGCGAACCTTCACGTGAATCCTTCCTACGAACCAGCGTATGGCGGCTATACGCTCCAGCGCTCGATGGGGATGTCATACAGGTGCCTTTGTTTCATTTTACCCTCGCATCCAAGCCCCGATCACCACCGTGCGTGTTGTGCTGGTATGCACCGAATTGGTCTCGGCTCCTGGGGTCGAGGTGTTAAACACAACAATTTGCGCGAGCTGGAAAGAGCGTCCTCCTCACCTGTTATCATCTCATCACCGAAGATGGCATTATTAAATGCCCGTTCGCTGGTAAATAAGACCTTTCTACTAAATGACTTCTACTCTTCCCATAACTTGGATTTTATGTTCGTCACGGAATCCTGGATAAAGGTTGGGGATTTAACACCATTTGCTGATCTGGTCCCCACGGATTGTACATTTTTTAACACGCCTCGTCGGAGTGGACGCGGAGGGGGTATAGTTACCATTTTAAAGAGCTCTCTATCTGAACGCTGTCGTCTAAGTTCAACTATGACATTTACCAGCTTTGAAGTCCAGATTCTTCATTTAGACTGGAATGGTCCGGTGTGCTTAGGGGTGATTTATCGCCCTCCACATTCGACCACAGACTTTATACAGCATCTCACTGAACTAATTGGAAATATTGCTATGAGCTATGATCGCTTTTTATTGATGGGCGATTTTAACGTGCATGTTTGCTGTCCGTCTATCCCCCTATCACATGACTTTTTAAACCTGCTTGAAACGTTTAACCTATCTCAGTGGATCAGTGACCCCACCCATATTCAGGGTCATACGCTTGATCTGATTCTATCATATGGACTTGATGTGACTGATATTGTGCTCTCTGACATGTGATTTCTGATCATAGACCTATAATATTCTCCCTGTCTCTCCCAGCCATCTCTTACGTTTCTAATACATCTGAAAGCTTGTCTCGTTTTTATTCACCACAGTTTACCAATAATTTTAACTCGTATTTTGCCAATTGCTTCTCTGAGTTGCTCTTGGAGCAGCCGTTACCTGACTTGGATGCTGACCATCATCTTAGCCTCTTAAATTCTGCCTGGCTTGAGACTGCAAATGCAACTGCTCCCCTCAAACCTCGCAAGAAAAAAATAAAAACTGAAGTTTGGCAAAACGCTGAGACTCGCCTCCAAAGACAAATCTGCAGGCAAGCAGAACGTAAATGGAAAAAGGACAGGTTACATGTTTCTCTTCAGATATTCAGAGACTCTCTTACATCTTATCAGAATTTAGCTAAATCTGTGAAAGCTGCTTATTTCTCTGATTTAATTGAAAGAAACCACTCTAAACCTATGATTCTATTCTCTATTATTAAATCTGTGACAAATCCCTCTGTTAAATCTGTGACTACTGCCTCTGTTGCTGTCTGTGAGGGCTTCTCAAGATTTTTTAGTGACAAAATCACTAAACTAAGATTGAATGCTCCCCCCATTACAGTTCCTATTTCCTCCCAATCACGCCAAAAGCCTCTGCATCTTTTAGAGCTTTTGAGCTCGTCAACCTCCACCAACTTAAGGAGGTGATTGACAAGCTCAAACCCTCTATTAGTCCAAATGACATAATTCACCCCAAATTTTTAAAACTGATTTTCCATTCACTGGGTCCAGGATTGCTATCCTTGATTAACAAGTGCCTGCAAACGGGCTCAGTCCCTGTCAACTTCAAAATTGCCACTGTTACCCCTTTACTCAAGAAGCCTTCACTAGACCCTTCCATTCAAAAAAACTTTCGTCCAATCTCTGTCTTGCCTTTTTCTCAAAAATTTTGGAGAAAATTGTGTTAAACCAACTTCAATGTTTTTTGAATGAAAATTGTATTTATGAGGTTTTTCAATCAGGCTTTAAATCTGCTCACAGTACTGAGACTGCCCTTTTGCGAGTTTTAAATGACATCTATCTTTCTACTGACTCTGGAGATTCTGTAATTCTTATTCTTCTTGATTTATCAGCTGCATTTGATACCATAGACCACTCCCTTTTATTATCAAGGCTTGAGTCCTGGGTAGGTCTAAAAGAAAATGTGTTAAGATGGTTTCAGTCATACCTAACTGACAGAAAGTTCGTAGTGAAACTTGGTAACTTTTCCTCCTCTCCTGCCTCACTGTCTTGTGGCCTTCCACAGGGCTCTGTTTTAGCTCCTTCTTTATTCTCATTGTATATGCTACCCCTGGGCTCGATTTTCCGGAAACATGGTGTTTCCTTTCATTTCTATGCGGACGACACCCAAATCTACTTGCCAATTAAGAAAAATAACCCGACAGCAATTTCTTCTCTTCTACTATGCTTGGAAGAGGTCAAATTATGGCTGGCGCAAAGTTTTCTATTTTTAAATGACGAAAAAACGGAGGTAGTAGTGTTCAACCCAAATGAGAAACCCTGGTCCGCAAGCATCAATTTAGAGAGTTTATCTGTTTTTAAATCCTCACAAGGGCAGAATCTTGGCATCTTTATTGATCAGCACTTAAAATTTGACAAACATATCTCCTCAGTAATTGGGGCTAGCTTTTATCAACTAAGGCTTCTCTCCAAAATTAAACACTTTCTCACCCCTAAGACTCTAGAAATGGCGGTACATGCATTTGTAACCTCTCGCCTAGATTACTGCAACTCCTTATACTGTGGTATATCAAAAACTCAGGTCAGGCGTCTCCAGCTAGTTCAAAATGCTGCTGCCAGATTTCTGTCTAGTTCTCGTAAATATGAACACATCACTCCAATTCTCAAATCTTTACACTGGCTGCCGATCTCTCAAAGAATTGATTTTAAGATTCTACTTTTTGTCTATAAGTCTCTTCATAATACTGCTCCTCTATATTTATCTGAACTTCTTCATCTCTACACCCCTAGTAGACATCTTCGTTCTTCTGACCAGGCTATGCTAGTGGTCCCTCGTGTACGGCTAAAGCGCAGAGGAGAGCGTGCCTTTTCTGTGGCTGGCCCGCGCTTATGGAACTCTCTGCCTTTAGAAATTAGGATGGCACCCACTGTCTCTAGTTTCAAGTCCCGGTTAAAGACCCATCTTTTCTCTCTAGCTTTTTTATGATTACCCAGGGGTTCATGTTTGTTCATTTTATGGTCTATTATTTCTTTTTTAAATTGTGTATTTTATTATATTTTTCTGTCCGTGTTTTTTAACAGTCTATCTATTTTTATTTTTTATCCTTGCTGCTATTATTCTTATTACTGTGTCTATGTGTGTGTGTGTGTCAGATGCACTGTAAAGCACTTTGGTCAGCCATGTGGCTGTTAAGAAATGTGCTATATAAATAAAGCTGAAGTTGAAGAAGAAGCACCGTTTACCTCGTCTCGTACAAATCTTATTAACATAAAATTAGAACACAATACATTAAAAGATGAAACTCAAATGTTAAAATTCGGCCTTCTTAACATTAGATCGCTTACCAATAAAGAACCTATTATCAATGAAATAATTACTGACCAAAACTTAGATGCACTCTGTTTAACAGAGACCTGGCTTAAAGCAGACGATTACATCAGTTTAAATGAATCCACCCCACAAGACTATTATTATAAACACGTTCCTCGTCTAAAAGGGAGAGGGGGTGGTGTAGCTACAATATACAACAAAATGTTCAAAGTAAACCATAAATCAGAACTAAATTTTAATTCGTTTGAAATAATACTGTTAAACATGGAAATAACTGATCGTAACAACAAACAGCTTTCGTTCATTTTAGCTACCATATATAGGCCTCCGGGCCACCACACAGATTTTCTTAAAGAAATAGCAGACTTCGTATCTGAGCTTACAGTCACTGTAGACAAAGCTCTTATCGTTGGTGATTTTAACATCCATGTGGATAACTCAAAAGATGCATTAGGACGTGCGTTTATGGATGTTCTAAATTCTCTCAGTATTAAACAAAACGTGTATGGACCCACGCATACTCGTAAGCACACATTAGACTTAATTCTGTCACTCGGACTCAATATTAATGACATCGAAATATCACCCCAGAGCGATGCCGTTTCAGACCATTGCCTTGTGTCATACACAATACTTCTAGATAGGACCGTTCGGTCTACAACATGCTACAGATTAAGGCTCGTACAGACTACATGACTTTAAAACGTTGGTCCGAACTGTGCAGTTCACACTACATGACTTGCTCTCTGTGAAATCAGGAGTGTTCACATTGTTGAGCAGTTCACACCACACGACATAACGTGAATGCCCCACAACAGGAGGTAACGCACTACACGAGTTGAGAACAACTCTATCACCCGACGATTCTATCTTGTCTACAAACCACGTTTTGTCACGAAAAATCATGCGATAAAACAAACCGGAAATGACGCGAAACAACACGCGCGCGAGTAAACACACAGAAGAAGAAACAAGAAGACGCGCAAAACTTTTGTTTGTATATATAGATTTCAGACAGAAATTAGTGCTGCAAAGCCGCAAAAGGAAAAAAAATAAAGAGATGTGGATGTGGAGAGGTAAATCAGCACCACACGCGGACAGCAGGGATTAAAGAGTGGGAGGTGAGTACAGCGTGTTTATATAGTGTGACAGCGTGAGGGGTTTTAGGATCTTTTAGCTTGTGTCAGTTCCAAGAAAACATCACTTCAACGGTCTCTTCAATATGCAGGTGTGTTTAATAATTAACAAAAGGGTTTACAACTTAAATCTCTTCAGCTATAAAGTAACTTAGTCTTCTTTAATTCACAAAGGTACATGTCCTTCTCCAAGCCAAACACACACTCAACAGTTTCCCACACCCCCTATTAGGGACTGCTGCTGGTCTCATTAGCTGCAGCTGTACTCTCAGGCAGTCTGGGATTTGTAGTCTTTAACAGACGGCCATCTTGCTTCAGCCATCTGAGGGCAATGTATCTGCCCTCTAGAACACGCCCTCTCATGATGTCACATACCCCCCTCCACTGCTCTGAGGCTCTTGGTTGGCAGGCCACTGTGAAGAGGGCATCCTTGCGAGAGAGGGCATCAGCATTTCCATGGCATCGTCCAGGCCTGTGGACAACAGAGAAGTTAAAGGCTTGCAGACTTAAAAACCATCTAGTTATTCTGCCATTGCTCTCCTTATTCCGAGCCATCCATTGTAGTGGTGCATGGTCTGTCATTAATACAAATTTCCTCCCCAATAGATAGTACTTGAGTGCCTCTAGTGCCCATTTAATAGCTAAGCACTCTTTCTCAATTGTGGCATAATTTCTCTCATGCTTTGCCAGTTTCCTACTGATGTAGAGCACAGGATGTTCCTCGCCTTCATGGGTTTGAGAAAGGACTGCTCCTAGACCCACCTCAGAGGCATCAGTCTGCACCAGAAATTCTTTTGTGAAGTCTGGGGATTTCAAAATCGGTCTGGAGCACAACATCCTCTTTAACTGCGAGAAAGACTCCTCTGCCTCTTTGCTCCACTTTACCATTCTGGAGTGTCTGTTAGTGGTTAGCTCTGTAATGGGTGCAACCAGACTTGAAAAGTTAGGCACAAATCTCCTATAATAATTAGCTAGGCCAAGGAAGGACTTTACCTGTCTTTTGGTTTGTGGCCTAGGCCAGTTCTGAATGGCTCCAACTTTGGCTTCTTGAGGTTGTACTACACCCCTGCCTATTGTATAGCCCAGATACTCAGTTTCACCATAGGCAATTTTACATTTTTTGGGGTTTGCGGTCAAGCCCGCCTCTCTGAGAGAATCCAGTACCTTCTGCACCATTCCAAGATGGCTTTCCCAGTCTGAGCTGTGGATTACCACATCATCTAAATAAGCAGCCGCATACTGCTGGTGGGGTTGAAGGACACGGTTCATGAGCCTTTGGAAAGTGGCTGGAGCCCCATGAAGACCGAAGGGTAAATGAGTATAATGGTATAGTCCGTCTGGTGTTGCAAAAGCAGTCTTCTCTTTGGAATCTGAAGACAAGGGAACTTGCCAGTAGCCTTTTGTTAGATCTAGTGTTGAAATGAAGCGGGCTTTCCCTAGTCTGTCAATCAATTCATCAATGTGGGGCATAGGGTATGCATCAAACTTTGAGATCTCATTTAACTTCCTGAAGTCGTTGCAGAACCTTATTGTGCCATCGGGCTTGGGGACCATCACTATAGGGCTCGACCATGCACTCTGGGACTCCTCAATGACCCCTAACCTAAGCATTTCCCTCACCTCTTCCTTAATGGCTTCTCGTCTGGCCTCTGGGATTCTGTAAGGCCGCTGCTGCACGATTTTTCCCGGGACAGTATGGATCTCATGCTGGATCATTTGAGTATGGCCTGGAACTGGGGAAAATACATCTTTGTTACGATCCACTAGCTCCATCACTTCCTGTTTTTGTTGTGGGTTCAGATCTGGGCTCACCCGGACTTCTTCTCGTGGTGGGTCACTGGGTTTGCTTGGGGAAAAAGAACACATCATCACTTCTCTAGGGTGCCAACGTTTTAAGAGGTTGACATGGTATATTTGGTCAGGCTTCCTTTTGCCTGTTTGCTTAACCCTGTAATTGACCTCCCCTACCCTCTCTATGACCTCAAAGGGGCCCTGCCAGGTGGCTAGGAATTTGCACTCTACTGTGGGCACCAGCACTAACACTCTGTCTCCAGGCTGAAATTCTCTAGGCTGAGCTGGGCGGTTATATATCGCTTGTTGTTCTCGTTGTGCTTTCTCCATATGCTCTCTTACAATAGGGTAAATGGCTGCCATTCTGTCTCTCATTTGCCCCACATGCTCAATGAACGACCTGTGGGGGCAAGGCTGTTCCTCCCATGCTTCTTTTGCTATATCCAGCAGTCCTCTTGGCTTGTATGGGTACAAAAGTTCAAAAGGGGCGAACCCTGTAGAGGCTTGTGGTACTTCTCTAATTGAGAACAACAGATAGGGTAAGAGTTGATCCCAGTTTTTGCCATCTGTGTCAATGGTTTTACGAAGCATTTGCTTGAGGGTCTTATTAAAACGTTCCACAAGGCCGTCTGTCTGTGGGTGGTACACCGAGGTTCTTATTTGCTTTATTTTTAGGAGGGCGCAGAGCTCTTTCATTACACGAGACATGAATGGGGTCCCCTGGTCTGTAAGAATTTCTTTTGGAATACCCACCCTAGTACTAATCAGGAATAACTCCTTGGCAATTTGCTTTGACGTAGCTTTCCTTAACGGCACCGCTTCAGGGTAACGGGTTGCATAGTCTACCATCACCAAAATATATTGGTGACCCCTGCCGCTCCTCGGGAGAGGCCCCACAATGTCCATCCCAATCCTCTCAAAGGGGGTTTCGATGATAGGTAAAGGAATCAAGGGACTACGAAAATTAGGTTTTGGAGCTGACTGCTGACACTCTGGGCAACTACGACAGTAGTTCTCTACTTCCTTATGCACACCAGGCCAAAAGAACCGTTGTAGCACCCTTTCTTTGGTTTTGTCCACCCCTAAATGTGCCCCAAGCAGATGAGTGTGGGCTAGTTGCAGTACTGTGGCCCTATGGGTTTGAGGCACAAGCAACTGCTCTATAGTCTCCTCCCCTTCTTTTTTTATTTGGTAGAGCAACCCATTCTTAATCGCAAAATGTGGGTACACTACTGGAAGATTACTAGGAACTATTCCATCAATAACTTTCACATTTTTTAAAGCATTACCAAGTGTACGGTCATTCAGTTGTGCTGTTCCATACTGGCCTGTTAACATTTGGTGCCCTGGCGCTTCTGGACCACTATTACTTTCTTGGGATGCCCCCAGCTCCTCGGTTTCTCTTTGTAACTGTACCCTGCTTTGAGTGATGGGCTGTGGTGGTGGCTCATCTGCTTGTTCTGAGGCCGACTCAGTCTCTTCCAGGTTGTCTCCTCTATTCATCCGTGTCTGCACTGGAAGGCAATGGTGTGTTAGAGTTTGGACATTTTGACTTGCATAATCTAACATATTTTGTCTGTTTTTACCCCTGGGTCGCTGTGATTCTCTTGTTCTCCTTGCTTGTACATCTTGCCATAACATGTGAAACACAGGACAATCTCGTCCAATTAATACCTGTACCGGTAGGGATCCCACCACCCCAGCTCGAATTTCATACTTCCCTCTAGTCGTGACTAATGTTACTGCAGATGTGGGATATGTACAGGTGTCACCATGCACACACGAAACTGGAATTTGGTTTTCTAATGAGACTTGCTTTGGATTGACCAAGGACTGGTGCACCAGTGTAATCATGCTCCCAGAGTCCAGTAATGCCTCTACGTCTTGACTATTTACTGATACAGGGCATGTCATTGCTTGGAACACAGAGTTGCCCAACAAGGCAGCAAAAAGGTTATTTTTCAAGCCACTTGAAGACTCCGCCGTCGGCATAGGCTCATCGGTCTGGTTGCATTGCCATGAAATGTGTCCTACTTCCCCACACTTGTAACAGGTCCTTGGTTTATACAATGGGCTTTCGACTGGCGAATCTTGTTGGCTAGACCTTTTCCCCTGTGGGCTAGGCCATCTGGGACTAGAGGTTCTTGGGAAAAACTTCTGTTGGGGCTGTGCACTGGTTGGAGACCGTGAGTTCAGCATTTCTGCACTGGCTTGGTATCTTTCAACTTCTTCTATCAATTCTTGAGGTGAACTTGGGTTATTCAGACAAACAAATCGTTTAGCTTCAATGGGTAGGGCTCTTAAAAATCTGTCCATCACCAAAGAATCGACCACTTCTGTTGCTGAGTGCCTACCAGGCTCTAACCATTTCTTAGCCAAACGCATTAATTCGTGCATCTGTGTACGCGGTGGCTGTTCTTTCTTGAAGCACCATGCATGGTACCTCTGGGCCCTCCCAAATTCTGTAAGACCACTGCGACTTAACATTTCTTTCTTTAAGGAGTCATAATTATTGGCCCAAGTTGGGTCTAAATCTAGGAAGGCCTTCTGTGATTCTCCAGACAAAAACGGTGCCAATATTTTTGCCCATTGATCTTTTGGCCATTTTTCTCTAAAGGCAGTCGTCTCAAAAGCATGCAAGTACGCTTCGACATCGTCACACTCTCCCATTTTAGGAATAAAGTCACTAGCCCGTATTCTGCTAACATCTTGGGCTTGCTTCATTTCTAGTTCTTTAATTTTAAGGTTATTGGCCCGCCTTTGTTCCTCCAGCAAGCCAGCTTGAATTTGCTGCTGCACTTTATTACTCTCTATCATTGATTTCAGTAACTCTTCCATTTTACCATCAATTGACTGTGTACTTAGCTTAGAAAACAGGCTTGTTAGGTCCTCCACATCACTCTGGAACATCTGCAGTCATCCAAGTGCCCGCATTCTCCACCATATGTGACAGCGTGAGGGGTTTTAGGATCTTTTAGCTTGTGTCAGTTCCAAGAAAACATCACTTCAACGGTCTCTTCAATATGCAGGTGTGTTTAATAATTAACAAAAGGGTTTACAACTTAAATCTCTTCAGCTATAAAGTAACTTAGTCTTCTTTAATTCACAAAGGTACATGTCCTTCTCCAAGCCAAACACACACTCAACAGTTTCCCACACCCCCTATTAGGGACTGCTGCTGGTCTCATTAGCTGCAGCTGTACTCTCAGGCAGTCTGGGATTTGTAGTCTTTAACAGACGGCCATCTTGCTTCAGCCATCTGAGGGCAATGTATCTGCCCTCTAGAACACGCCCTCTCATGATATCACAATAGGAAATATAGCTGCATGCTTTTGTTTGTCTATAATCACATTTAAAATATCCAAATGTTGTCTACTGTGCTTAAAAGCTGTGTTTCTTGATTTAATTATCGTTCAAATAGACTAGGACAGGCTTCGCAAAGCATGACTTGGAGAGCGTTTGTCTTTGACCTTGCAGTTCTATGCAACAGGTTTGTGTGATTTCATTTCAATATGAACTGAATGTTGTCAACGTTTTTTTTCTGTCTGGGTATGTTTTTGAACTTTTTGGTGTCATGCATGTGATACAAGTCCCTCAGGTTCAAATCCAGGATGGATGGGTGACAAGCACCATCCCACAAATAGTTTTGGATACCTGTTCTGCCCTGTACCAGCCAGGTTATAAAGGACGATTTCTTGAAGGTAGGGTTATTACAAAATATAAATATATATATATATATATCTACTACTTCATTTAAAAAAAAAGAACACCCATAACATTGTGGACATCAGCAGTTTACTGTCTTTGATAAAAGTATTTTAGTAAAAACTATTATTAGAAACAGGGATATAGTTCCGAAAAGCATAAGTAATTCTATTTTTATGTCTATACATACCTGTATACATTAATTTCATAATTTTATCTGAGCTTACACTATGTGTATATTAAAGTATTTTGTGTATAAACATGAATTATGTTAACACAGCAATACATTTAAAATTACTTCCAGACCTTATATTGTAATATTTGTTATTCTACATGTTGTTTAGTCCCTAGTTTATCTTTATACTTATTTATATGGATTTAGTAAGAAGGGGTCTCATTTATAAAGCATGTGTATGCACAAAACAGGTCTGGAAACATGCGTACGCCAGTTACCACGCAAAGGTTGTGATCTTTAAAAAAAAAAAAAAAATGGGAGAATGGGCTTGCGTGGTGGGATCAGAAGATAATTAATGTACGCACACTTGCAGAAAGGGAACATTGCTTTGTCTGTCTTAATATTTTTTGGCGTATGTCATTTTTGGATTTTGTGCATACGTAGACTTTTAGTAAGGATCCTACGCACAGTTTTATAAATGAGACCCAAGGTGTTTGACTCACAAAAGCATGGATATCCAATTTTGTTCTACATATAACTATGCAAATAAATCCATTTTAAACGGTAGTCTTGAATATATAAAAATTTAATCACTGACATTTGGTGTGTCCTATTGTTTTAGACACCATCAACGGAACGAGAGTGGCATACAATAGGCATGGACTTCGAAAGGAAGTGGCAGTTTCCACATTGCTTTGGGGTACTTGCTACCCCTCCAGCTGTAGCAGACTGCTGACCACAACATGGTTGATGGGCAGTGGAAGAATCATGGGATGGGTGCTTTTCAACCGATGAACACCACCTCACATCGCAATTGTATGGCAACAGCAAAAGTGCACGCAATCTGATGTGGGACTACTTTGTCTGTGGTTCACTTTTCCAATGTTTTAAGTATTCTGTTTATTGTTGTATTATTATTCAATTAATTTTAATTGCACACGAATCAAAAGGTGCAGGAATGTAACAAATAAAGGAAATCTGCATGTTGCAATTAAGTGCCTTATACTAACTTTATTTCTTGATCCACACTCATTATTCACAGAACATTAACTATGTTTCTATACTAGGATGCTAAACATCAACATATCTGATCATGATAAAATTTATGGCAATTGTGATGATAAGCTCTGGGCATTTTTACTCAATGTGGATTAATCTAACAGCCAATCACACACAATTATATTACGATATTTATATATCACCCAGCCCTTAAAAGGGCTCTACATAGGGAGTTTTGTAATGTTTAATTGTGTTAATGTGGCGCACTGCACATGTTCTAACAATGTATATTTTGTCTTTTCCACATAATATATATTCAAATGTACTACATTGTTTTCAAGTTGCACAAACAACAATGCAAGGCTATAAAGGACTATTCATATTGGCTGTTTTTGTAAAATATGACAATGTGTTTTATACTTTGTTGCATTAAATATATTACTTTCGATAGACCATTTATTTCATGAAACAGCACTGGGAAATTCAATCTAAACCCTTTAACAAGTTTAATCACCTTATTGATAAATGTAATACATAGTAAAGTCAATAGTTTGTAAACAAAAACACATTGGGACCGCACATGTCATGCATGATATATGCATAGGGTAGGTTGGTCAGGTGACAACATTGATCCGCTTCTGTCAGTCTCCTGGGGGTTGTATATCATCACCATTATGCTTCTTTTGAGATGTGATAAGAGAACTGGGTCTTCAGTATCCCTAGTTGTTTGTGAGTCCACTTGTGCAACAGTAAAGTCTAAAATCAATAAAGAAATTCATTGTTTTCAGTTAATATTTACCTCCACACTTTCATTTATTTTATTTGTCTATTCAATCTAAATATGAGCTCTTTAAATAAAGCTCTTTCGACTGGTACAAAAGGCAGATTGTAATGTAACTGAATATCCTCTAATACACAATACAATAAACAGAATTACAGTAAAAAGAATTATACTCTTTATAATGTTTTACAGACATATCCCAAAAATAGGATTACGCTAGCTTCTATAATATGCATGTATATGGAAATATGACCAATTATTTTACATTTTACCCTATAACATTTAGATAATGCAATAATAACATTTGCTCACCTGGCTGTTTTACAGCGTTTGCTATTTCTCTTCACGTTTCTTTTTCTCAGCGCAGTTGTGGTAAATATATGTGAAACGTCATACAGACATTTATGCCTGAGTTCAATGTTTTCTTGGTGACATGCTGCTCATCTTTCCGTGTGACGTCAACCCCTCGTCGGATTGGCTGTAGCTCGTGACATCATAGGAGGTCGAGTCGCGCGACAGCTCCAGATATCTAGCGTGCTAGATATTTTTCTGGTGTCGGCGACGCGTCTGCGAGGCGTCTGCGAGCGTCTTTGATGCGTTGTTGGCTCTTTCATACCAACAGATTTGCGAACGTCGATCGCCCGCTAATCCCCAGCGATTTGCACCCGATCACACCCCGACCTGTCGGCGAGCGAACGATTTGCAAATCGGGCTTAAATCTGGCTTAAAATCATGTAGTGTGAACTTAGCATTAGCCAGAACAATAATTTCCACCACTAAAGATAGCTTTATTAGCACTCTTCCAGACCTGTCTCAAATGAAACATGTAGCAGATAACCGTGAAGATCTGGATATTATAATAGAAAACCTGAACAACGTTTGCTCTAGCACGATGGATGCCGTTGCTCCCATACGAAAAAAGAGAATCAAAGAAAAAACGCCAGCTCCATGGTATGACCATCATACTGCAGCCCTTAAAAAAGTAGCTAGAAAAATGGAAAGAAACTACCGTAACACAAAGTTAGAGGTATGGCGTTCAGCATGGAAAGAGAGTGTTCAACACTACAGACAGGCTATTAAAACCGCCAGATCTACCTATCTCAGTACGCTTATTAAAGAAAATCATAACAACCCTCGTTTCCTCTTTAGCACAGTTGCGAAACTGACTAGAAACAAAGAACAAACAGAAACCAATAGTAAATTCCAACACAATAGTAACGACTTCATGAACTTCTTTACTAACAAAATTATTTCTATTAGGGAAAACATAGAAACTACGCAAGCAGCCACCACTCTACCCAATAGTACATTGACCACTAAATTATCATACGAACATCTTGAGTCATTTAAACCTACTACAATAGAAGAGCTCTCTAAATTAGTAACGTCATCTAAATCATCGTCCTGTATATTAGACCCCATTCCCACAAAATTACTAAACGAGTTATTTCATGTAGTGTCCGACACGGTACTAGATATCTTTAACTCATCGCTAGAATTAGGATACATTCCAACAGCTTTCAAACTAGCAGTTATTAGACCGCTCATTAAAAAACCAAACCTTGACCAGGGAGATCTTAATAACTTTAGACCAATCTCAAATCTACCTTTTCTTTCTAAAATATTAGAAAAAGTAGTGGAAAGCCAGCTACGCACATTCATAGCGAATAATAATACATATGAAAAGTTCCAATCAGGATTCAGGCCCCACCATAGCACAGAAACAGCGCTGCTTAGAGTTACAAATGACCTCCTATTAACATCCGACCGTGGTGAAATCTCAATCCTTATATTACTAGACCTTAGTGCAGCCTTTGACACAATAGATCACAGAATCCTACTCAATAGACTAGAAAACTATGTTGGCATCAGTGGTCAGGCGTTAGCCTGGTTTAGATCGTATCTAACCAATCGATATCACTTTGTTTATGTAAATGAGGAAGAGTCCTATCACTCCCCCGTTAAATACGGCGTACCTCAGGGATCAGTTCTAGGCCCTATCCTATTCTCGTTATATATGTTACCTCTAGGAGACATTATCAGGAAACATAACATAAGTTTTCACTGCTATGCGGATGATACCCAGCTTTACATCTCGTCACATCCTAGCGAAACCCACCAGTTTGCTAAGCTAACAGACTGCATTAGTGATATTAGGGACTGGATGGCACATAACTTTCTTATGCTAAACTCCAATAAGACAGAGATACTTATTATTGAACCAAATCGCTCCAAACATAATATGTCAGATTACAAGTTGCCCATAGATGGCTGCACGGTGGTGCCATCTTCCACGGTTAAGAATTTAGGCGTAATGTTTGACAGCAATCTATCTTTCGATAGTCATATCTCCAACATCTGCCGCACAGCATTCTTCCATCTTAGAAATATCTCAAAAATACGCCATATGCTGTCTGCATCAGACGCAGAAAAGCTTATCCATGCTTTTATGACCTCTAGAATAGACTATTGTAACTCGTTACTCGGGGGATGCCATGCAAATCAGGTAAACAAGCTACAGCTGGTTCAAAACCCCGCCGCAAGAGTGCTTACTCGATCTAAAAAGTATGACCACATTAGTCCAATTCTGGCATCTTTACACTGGCTACCAGTTAAATATCGCATACAATTTAAAATATTACTAATCACCTACAAAGCCTTAAATGGCCTAGCGCCCTCATATCTTAAAGAACTACTATCAGAATACAATCCACCACGTAAACTGCGATCACAAAATTCGGGTTACTTAATTATCCCTAGAATATCAAAAGTGTCTAAAGGTGGTAGATCCTTTTCCTACTTAGCCCCTAAGCTCTGGAATGATTTACTAAATAATGTTCGAGTATCAGACACAGTCGAACAATTTAAATCTAAACTTAAGACATTCTTCTTTAACAAAGCATTCACATAGAATGTCCAGTAAATGTACTTTTCCCGCAGTAGTTATTTTGTCTAGAACAAAGCACTCACATACCTCATATGGGTAATTTACTCTTGCCGCAATAGTTAGCCTGTCTGGAACCGAGCTGAATTAAACCACTATGATGTATGACACTTGCATTACATGCGAACGGCCCCTACGCTAATAGAATTCTGTTTTTGTCTCCCTGTCTCGTCCTCGACCCTGAGGACAATGAGACAAACAGACCCAGTTCCTGTTGCTGTGAAGGTCATCGCACCACTGATCTACTGGCTGTCCTTCAACGTGACGCCCAACCGATGCGCGACCAACGGCCACCGGCTGAACCAGTTTAATCCGCTTACACGCTTCCTATCCCTACCGTGTCTATATATTATTGTTACGTGCTCCTAGGATTCTGTTTTCTTGTTGTTTTTGTTTCTATTCTTTCTGTTAGTATCTCTTAGGGCGGTGCTGCTGGTTGCCTATCATCGTAATGATGTACACCTGGAGGAGCGTCATTACTTAAAGGTCGGACGTAGACCGGAAGGAGAGAGAGAGAGAGAGAAAGATCTTTGTTTGTTTTTGTTTGTATTGGTTCGCTATTTCTTTGGGTTATGTGGAACTAAAATTATACGTTTTTCATATTGTTTTATTGCCGGCCCGGGAGTAAGGAACAGGAAAGCATGTCACGTGACTTCCATTTATGCAAACACCTAGGAAGCACGTTGTTAGTACATCAGGTAAGAAGCGGGTGCTGTTGTTGTATGTTTTGTTTTTATGTCAGTGTAGTTTAGATAGGGCGTGTTGAGCGCCGTTGATTTTGTGTTTATTTCTTTTATTTTATTGTTGTAGTAGTTTAGTGGGTGTGGGATTGTAGTTAGAGTTCGGGTTTTGTTTTTGTTTATTTCTTTGATTTAGCCCCGCTCTGATTCCTACTCCCTGGGACTGGTTTTTGTGACTCTCTCCTTTATGCACGTTGGTGTAATGAATAAATGCATTCATTTACCTATCAGTCCCAGTTTGTCCTCATGTCCTTCTGCACCAGCAACTTAAACATGCTAATAGGATTAAGTGATCCGGGAGATAAATAGCAGTATTTTATGTTGTGTTCCCTCATGCCCATAGCCATTTATTTATTTATTTTTAGGGACGTAACAATTATAAATATAAATATTAATTTCTCCCTAGGGTTTTTTGTCCTTCTAGGAGTTTTTCCCACCGGGTTTTCTCCTAGGGGGTTTTTTAGTCCCAGGGAGAGTCAGCCAACTTTGGCTTAACTTAGCACTTTACTGTATACGTTACATTATTAATATGCTCGCTTACACGGTTTTTTATCCTTAGCCGCTATATTCTACTTCTTATACTATGTATTGATTTTCAATGTTCTCCTCTACATCTACTCATGTAAAGCTGCTTTGCAACAATTAACAATTGTGAAAAGCGCTATATAAATAAAATTGAATTGAATTGAAATCTTTATTGGTACCCAAAGGTAAATTTGTTGCGCAGACCAGACATTCAGCAATCCATCCTTAAAAACAATTCATAAGACATAATAACATACAATAACAATAAAATATTACAATATGTAAAAAGGTCATGACAATTTTCTTCTGCACACACCCTCAACACCCAACTAAAATATATAAAATAACCATACATATCATCTCCTGCTTTTTTGTTCAATAATTTTATAGCAGCAGGTACAAAAGTGTTCCTATATCGTTTAGTTCTCCACCTAGGGGCCACAAACCGACATCCAGAGGGGAGAAGCTGGAACTCATCATGTAAAGGGTGGGACCAATCTTTAATTATAAAACTCGCCTTGCGCTTTAAAAAATTGGAATAAAGGTCTGCTAAGTTAAGCTGTGGTTCACCTATGATCTTACTTGCCCACCTAATAATTTGATTTAAATAGTTTTTGTTCTTCAAAGACAAATTTCCGAACTACGCTACAAGAGAGAACGACAACATTGATTCGATAAATGCCCGATAAAAGGGTCAGAATAGTTTTATCAATATGAAATCTAGACAGCTTTCTAAGACAAAACAGACACTGATGGCCCTTTTTACATACCACCTTACAGTTCTTTTCAAAAGTTAGTTTAGAATCTATGACTGTGCCAAGATATTTGTAGCTTTCTACACAATCAACAACCTGATCTTTAATAATTGTGGTGTCATAGTGTGAAGCACAAGTTCTCAAATCTATAATCATGTCCTTTGAATAGAATTCTGTTTTTGTCTCCCTGTCTCGTCCTCAACCCCGAGGACAATGAGACAAACAGACCCAGTTCCTGTAGCTGTGAAGGTCATCGCACCACTGCGATATATATTATATTTCTCCCTAGGGTTTTTTGTCCTTCTAGGAGTTTTTCCCACCGGGTTTTCTCCTAAGGGGGTTTTTTAGTCCCAGGGAGAGTCATCCAACTTTGGCTTAACTTAGCACTTTACTGTATACGTTACATTATTAATACGCTCACTTGTACGGTTTATCCTTAGCCGCTATATTCTACTTCTTATACTATCTATTGTTTTTCAGTGTTCTCCTCTACATCTACTCATGTAAAGCTGCTTTGCAACAATTAACAATTGTGAAAAGCGCTATATGAATAAAATTGAATTGAATTTGTTTTAGTAATATTTAACTCCAAATAGGATTCATCACACCAGGTGACGAACTCCTCAATAACAGGACCATGGCCAGACTCATTTTCATGTTACAAACTAACAACAACAGTGTCATCAGCAAATTTCAATATGGTCCTGTTTACATGATTACTTTGACACATGTTAGTATACAAGATATAAAATAACGGGGAAAGAACACAGCCCTGGGGTGAACCAGTGGACGTACATAATAAATCTGATAAAATGCTATTTACTTTTACCCTCTGGGTTCTATTTGTCAGGAAATCCAGTATCCAATCTACTAAATTCTTTGTCAGCTTAAACTGCTCGATAAGTCTCATAGCTAAAATGTGAGGTTGGATAGTATTAAAAGCTGAGGAAAAATCAATAAACAAAAGTCTAGCATGAGTATTTTTCCCTTCCAAATGCTTAGACAGAAGATTAAGTAGAGTAATTGTAGCATCCTTGACTCCTCTATGTGCCCTACTGTATAGGCAAACTGCATAGAGTCAAGAGCTTGCTCAGTTTGCCTCACAATCTCTGTTTTTACAAGCTTTTCAAATGACTTCATTACAAGAGAAGTGAGGGCAATTGGCCTCAAATCATTTAAAACCTTATGACAGTTATTTTTAGGAGCCGGGATAATGTCAGCCAGCTTCCTCATGTTAGGTACATGTTGTAGGTAAAAGGACATATAAAAAATATCACAAAAGATATTACTTAATTGCCCTGCACAATATTTCAATACTTTGCCACAGATATTGTCTGGACCAGGACTCTTATTTAACTTTAGAGAAAGAAAAGATTTTTCAACTGCTCTCTGGTCTAGGACTAGATGTTGATTATCTTTAATTTTACATCTCAATTCCTCAATTTCATTCTCAAAATGAAACTGATCAAATCTAAAATAAAAATTATTTAGTGTATTAGCGAGTTCACTATTTGACCCATAACCATCCATGGCAATATCAGTTCTATTCACACTTTGCTGTATACCTATTATAGTTTTCATTCCAGACCATGCAGAAGCAATATTCTTCTCAGCCAGTTTAGTCTCTACTTTAGTTTTATAAATTTGTTTCGCTTTTAAAATTTCTACTTTAACCTCCTTTTTTGCTTTTTTACTTTAACCTTCTTTCTAAGATCCCTCCTAGACTATATGACAGCTTCTTCTTCTGTAAACTACCTTTAACTGCTTTTGACATCCAAGGATTATTATTAGGGTAAACTTTGATCTTTTTAGTAGTAATAGTCATTCTCTCACAGAAAGTAACATAAGAGCAGACTACATCAGTAAGTTCATCAATGTCCTTGCTAGAGTCTTTAACCCTCATATTATGTTCCGGGTCAATTTGACCCGTTTTGATTTTTAAGCTGTCGGATAAACCAGTTAACCTGTGATTCTATTTTTGAAATTTTGTGACTTTTTCTCATTTATGGCCATGAACATGCATGCAAAGTTTAGACATGCTGATATGTTTTGAAGTGTACCAAAACAATTTTGTAACGATTTTGAGGTTCGCGGGTCAATTTGACCCGCATTTTGTTTTGCGCCAAAGCAACTGTATAGACCTAAATTAAATATATATTTTTAGTGTTTGTTGTTATATTGGTGTTTACCTACCCTAAAATGGGGGTAAAAATGCTTCTCCTCACTATTTTGAGTACTGAAAATACTTTTACAGACACAGATGGTAAAAGTGAGCTATAATTTCTATTTACAATTTATATGAAATACTACTTAAGTTAAAGTTTTCTTCCAGAAATTTTGTCACTTTTTCTCATTTATGGCCATGAACATGCATGCAAAGTTTAGACATGCTGATATGTTTTGAAGTGTACCAAAACAATTTTGTAACGATTTTGAGGTTCGTGGGTCAATTTGACCCGCATTTTGTTTTGCGCCAAAGCAACTGTATAGACCTAAATTAAATATATATTTTTAGTGTTTGTTGTTATATTGGTGTTTACCTACCCTAAAATGGGGGTAAAAATGCTTCTCCTCACTATTTTGAGTACTGAAAATACTTTTACAGACACAGATGGTAAAAGTGAGCTATAATTTCTATTTACAATTTATATGAAATACTACTTAAGTTAAAGTTTCCTTCTAGAAATTTTGTCTCTTTCTCATTTAGGGCCATGAACATGCATGCAAAGTTAGGATACACTGATGTGTTTTGAAGTGTTTTTTTTTTTTTTAGCACAAATAATGATTTTTGGTACGATTTTGATGTTCGCGGGTCAATTTGACCCATATTTGTTTGTTCCAAGGCAACTGTACAGACACAAATTAAATACATTTATTGCATATATTTTGGTGTTTTACTACCCTGGAAAGGGAAAAGTGAGCTTTTCCCACTTTTTTTGTACTGATAAAGACTTCCTCAGACACAGAAAAGTAAATGTAAACTATCATTTCTATTTTCAATGTAAATGAAATACTATGTATAGCTGATGAATTCAGACCCACAGAAAATCCAGAGGTGAATACAGTAGATGCTAGCTGTGCCCCATAAAACATGACACCAAAATAAGCACCATTTGTGTAAAATGCAAGAAGTCAGAAAGCACATGCTTCATGTATGCAGATCATGTAAACAGTGATTTCTTGAATTTGTACAATGAGCCTCAAGAACAAAATATGAGCCTATTTAGAAAAAGAAAAGCTTCATTTCATTTCAAAGCAATATTAAATAGTTCATTTAGGATGTCTTAAACATAGGTATGTTAAAAAAAACATGTTGAATTAAAATTTAAATGTTAAATGTTGCAACAGTTTTTGTGCAAAATTTGTTAAAACAAACATGTTAAAAATTGTGGTTAAATGCATTTTTTTAAAATCATACTTTTTAATTTTAAATGTTTGTAATGTGTGACAAAGACTGATACTAAAATGGTTTTGTTCATACCTAATTCCTTCTTGTTTTTCATAATGTGATATTTAAGGAATTGCATTGAATCCAATGCGGGTCAATTTGACCCGGTCCATCAAAATCGTCACAAAAATCGAACACAATACAAGGGTTAAACATCTCCCAATCGGTACAATTAGGGCGATTTCATATTTGGTGCGATTGCCTGGTCCGAACCCGAGTTCGATTGCTCCCCCCTCCCCATGCCCCCCATGGACTGTGTTCACATATTATTTTTGCATCCGAACCGCGGTACGCTTGCATCATTAAGCTGCAGCCGGCGCGTTCTCATGTTGCTTGGCAACCGCTGTAAACGAGAAGACGACAAGTGTGATTGACGAACTGCAAGCATAGAGATGATTTCTGAATGCCTCCGCAAAAATTGATGTCGGCGCCAGACCGCGTTGTCATCGAAACGACTTTAGTATGTTTGCGGCAGAAATACGAAAGTGCGTTTCTGTATTATTTCTTTGAAAACAAAACCAAAGCACGCATTCTATGCATTTTGTTGTCAATGTAAGTGCACGCACACAAACACACACGTCTGTTTTGGTGGGACATTCCATATAATACGTAATTAACAGCGGTTCACTTCCGCGATTTGCTACGATTGCGCTCACATTAGCAGCGAACCGATCTGGAGTTTACATGAAACGAACCCCAGACCACCCTTTTTAAGCGGACTCGAGTACGTTTCGCGGGTGCGCACCCGAGTTCGGAAGACAGCGTTCACATCATCCAAATGTACCGAACTCTAATGTCAATCGAACCCGGGTGCGCACCAAAAGTGCTAATGTGAAAACGCCCTTAAAGCATCCCTGAAGACAAGCAATGGATTCTTCCGATCAGATTTTAACCTCTTTTGTCTGATTTTTTTCTCTTTTAAGGACAGATTTATACGTAGGAAGAAGCAGAACACAGTTATGGTCAGCTGAACCTAAAGCAGGCAAGGGTACTGATTTATATGCTCCCTTGATAGTCCCATAACAAAAATCCAAAGTCTTGTTCTGCCTGGTTGGGCAAGTAACATATTGATAAAAATTTGTCAAAGTCTTTTTTAGTGACACATGATTAAAATCTCCAAGAATGAGATTGGGTGCTTCAGGTGAAATGTTCTGAAGTTTGGACCACATCAAATAAAGTGCTCGTTGCAGAAACATGATTTGCTTTTGGATGTATATACACAGTTGTTATAAATATTTGCGGGAATTCGCGATGCAGATAAAATGGACATAGCGATACTGATAACAATTCAATATAAGGCGTACAGAGTCTTTCTCTAACAGTCACAGAGGAACAGTAGCGCTTGTTGACATAGAGACACACGCCCCCTCCACGTGATTTACCTGTTACCTCAGCTCTCCGGTCCTGGCGAAATGGAGTACCAAATCCAGCGATAAACAGATTGCTGTCCAAATCCTGCTCGGTAAGCCAAGACTCTGTAAATGCCATGACACAACTGTCTCTATATTCTCGAAGGTAATGAACGTTCCCTTGCAACTCATCAAGTTTATTTTGTAAGGACTAAACATTTCCCATAACCAAGGAGGGCAAGGGAATACGAGAAAGTTGTTGTTTCCTTAGTCGCAGTTTAACTCCTCCTCTTTTCCCACGCTTCCTTTTCTTAGCTTTGCTGGGATTTTCTTCAATTGTAGTTTTATTAGAATCCTTTCGTTGAACACACTCGGGATACTGGCGATCCGTCTGAAGTCCGATGATAGGAGTGTACGTGCTCCATTGTAACAGCTGATCTCTAGTATATTGTATCCTCGGAGATTGAAGTGTAATCCCTTGACAAGCGAAAATTAATTTGGCCAAGGTCCACAGAGCAGTGATAATTAAAAACTCCATTGGTTTAGAAAGATGGTGCAATATCTAAAAGCACTTGTTCATGACAATCGTACACAGTTTAAGATAAAAACAAAGGAGAAACTCGCTTAAAACATAACGCACAGGACGCTGAAAATCCAACTGCTGGTCGCCGCACGAGCATGCGCCCAAAACATTTTTTGTTTCGTATACCTGGATGACATTCTCATTTTTCCCCCTCTCTCCAGGTGCATAACCAACATGTGTGTGAAGTCAAGGCAAAGAAGTGCGAATTCCACACAACACAGTTTCATTCCTTGGTCACATTTTCTCTCCCAGAGGTATGGATCCTGATCCTGCCAAGATCAGAGCAGTTGCTGAGTGGCATATTCCAGAGTCTTTTAACCCTCGTGTGGTGTTCATATTTCTGTTACTTAGACAATGTTTGTGGGTCTAGTGGACCCAGTGTATAATTCGTATCTTAAACCAATGCAGTCATACTAATTTATGTATAACTGTTTACAGATGATTACTTTAGCCTTATTGCAAGTAATATAGACATAATTTATGGTTAATATTTGTCATTTACCACTGGTACAGGACTATTTATAGATTAAAGTGCCATTCGTTTTTGTGATAATATGAAATAAGAGAAGAAAGTTCTATTCTCACCCAGATGTTCATATAAAATAAGTATTTTCAACACTTTTTCATCTCAAATAAGTTTTTCATCACTTTGACATTTAATTATTTGAACTTAGTTTGAAATTGTACACATTTGTGTCCGTCTACACAGCACAAGCCTCATCTGAAAAGATGCGGTATTATAACACATTATCGACACTGAACACATAACCTGTTCATGTCAGCCTACACAACACATAAGAAGCAGATTTTTACTGTGTAGCTGTGTTGATATGCATTTCTAGCATTTTATAGATGTATACTGTGTCTTCCTGTCTATCTTATGTCCACACACACTGCAGTACAATGTGTTGCTTTTGGCTACAACCTAAAATGATGAAAATGCTTGGATATGAAATTATACTTTCTCTATTTCTCACTCTTTCTCACACACTCATACACACACAAACACACACACACACCATAGGTTTTGTGGTAAACTCATGTGTTCAGGCAAGGAATGGTAATCAATACACCAATTTACCATGATTACTACACTTTTACTATAATACAACCATGGTTATATTTTGTAAGGAATATAATAGTAAAATGTAGAATTGTTCCTTTTAGACAAATGGTAAAGTTTTTGGGACAGTGGGGGCAGACAAGTGTTCATGCTTGATATATAACATGTTGTATATTTGCGCTGTTACAGCAAGTGATGAAGGACAAAACTCTGCCATGCATCCATCACATATGTACAGACATATATACAAACACACTCATGCACTCACAGGAGTCCCAGATAGGAGAATAACAAAGTGAAGTTACATAGCACATTCAATTTTCACTCTCTTATTACCCCCGGGTCCAGTGGACCCGAACACCACATATGTAATATAAATGTGTAGGGGGGTGTACAGTGTACAGTCATTATAAAGTTGTTTATTTTTATGTTCTTTATAGAAAATGAGCCAAGGCCAATGAATCTGAGGTTGAAACAACAATTAATTGCATATTTTTTCTTTAAGTAAACATTAAAAACAGGTCCCACAGACCCGAACACCACACAAGGGTTAAGGCGTTTTTATTAGCGATATATCCGTGGCTTCGGCCAGATAGCCTAACCTTTTACCACCCTAACCTCCTCGAAGAGTTCATTCAGGTGGAACCATCAGGCTCAGGTAGCCTTTGATAACCTTAAAGGTCATATTCTTTCTGATCTCATTTTTTAAGGGGTGGTGATGGTGCAGTGGATAAGACACACGCCTTTGGTGACCCGGGTTCGAATCCACTGTGACACTCCATTGTGTCCCTGAGCAAGACACTTAAGCCCTAGTTGCTTCAGAGGCGTGCGACCTCAGACATATATAGCAATTGTAAAAATTATAATAATAATAATTATAATTAATTTTATTTGTGGGCGCCTTTCACAACACTCAAGGACACCTTATAATAAAAACAATACAATCAAAATACATAATACAAATAAGTCCTAAATCAGTTACACAAATAATCACATAAATGCCTGCCTAAAAAGATCGGTCTCTAGTCTAGTTTTAAAAATAGTCAGATTTTCACTCGTCCTATGGTAGAGAAATTTTGAGTGTTTTATTTTACAGATTAGTCTAAATGGTTTATATGGTATGCTTTTAATTTGTTTATGCTTTTGTTATGTGTTGTTCCACAGCTGGGCCTGGAGGAGATAAGGGTGTCCTTGGTAAGGATAGCGAAATAGTTGTATGATGTGTCACAAGGTGACGATCTTTTTTGGGGCGGAACCAAAAGTTGGGAAAGTTTGGTTCCGCCCGGATGTTTCCGTCCAGACCGGAGAACGGAAACACCGGACATCCGGCAGCTTTGCGAAGGCTGTAATCAGCCGATTGAGCACAGCTGTGCATAGTTAAAGAGATCGCCGGGCAATTGGACACCTGGAGTATATGGAGGAGTATAAAAAGAGCAGTTAAAACACAGTTCGAGAGTTCGGGCACGAGAGGGGGATCGACGCGGGGAAAGCTCCTCTGCCTAGGGCAGGCACAGTAAGATAGATAGATAGATAGATAGATAGATAGTTTATTGTCCTGTAAACAGGAAATTTGTTTTCACAAATTGTCATACAGTACACGCAGATAGTACAAACATATATACACAAAAACAACAACAACAAAACACAAGATGGTGAATGTTCAGCTTTGTAACTTATTCAGGATTGAGATCGCCGATGGTACAAAGCTCTTTTTGAAACGAGCCCTTCTCACGTGCCCTTCAAAAAGCACGTACCTTTTGAAGAGCCTGCAGGCTCTGTTGATCCGGGCTGCGCTTGGAGCGCGCGGAGAGAAGACAGGAGCTGTCTGGGGCGAAAGGAAGGCGATACGTGGGTGGAGAAAAGGAGCACCCCGAAGAGAGCATTGTGCTGTCAAGTTAGTGGTAGTGTGTGCTGAGGAACGGAGCTGTGCTCATTGCTAGACGTGGTGGCTGTCTGTATTTCTCTCTCTCTCGTTGTAGTATGCGGTGGACCTGCTGGAGTGAACGGAAAATCCTATGGGTAGAAGGAACCTTGGTCTAACAGCACTTTTGAAGGAGTAAAGCAGGAAGAAAATCGACCTTGTTGTACAACGTAAACAAAGGCTATCCGCTGTGAGTATACATTTTGGTGTGGAGCAACTTGCAGAAATTAACCTGTGTAATCGTTGGAAACCTCCAGGAGAAGGAGGGCGGCCCTACCCCTAAAACAGCGTGGTGGGCGAGCCGTTAGGAGCATCAATCCAAGCAGCCACAGCAACGAAACATTATTCTGGTCGTATTTCCATCGCCCTTATTTCAGCCCAAGTGAAGTGGAGGACGCCGGGTGTTCCTTTGTGTGTACACTTATAGTGTGGTGAGTGAGACTTTGCAATTAATAAGCTTTTCACGTTGGAGTGGTGCTGTGTATTTGCTGTGGGTTGCTGTGTGTCTTGTCAGACGAAGCCCCGCATCATCCATTCTTCTACTGGGCAGAGGACGGAGAGGCTAACGACCTCAGAATTTACCGCTACCATACGCAGTGTGTTGTTTTGGAGTGTGAAGGGACGCAGATCAAGAGCTGTCAGTGACTGTGAGTACAATATTGGAAATATTCGTGGTGCAAACTTACCTGTGTCTGTCTTGTCGCAGAGTCAGAGGCGAAAGGGTCCGCCGCCCCCGCGGTCTCTACAAAGGGGCGCCCCTGTCCAGGATTCGATCGCCCTACGGGCAGTGGAGATAGGGCAGCGCTCGACCCGGTGAGGTGGTGTGTGACCTTCGCCCCTCTGCTGACCTACGGAGGAAACTATACCTACCCAGAGAGCTGTAAACAGCAGAGCCGGTGAGAAATACCCGAAGTCCAAGTAACAGTGTCTTTGTGTCCTAGTGGCCGCCTGTGGAGAGAAAGGAGAACGAGAAGTGAATAATTGGAGAACAGACTGTGTAACATGATACCTACCCAGAGAGCTGTAAACAGCAGAGCCGGTGAGAAGTACTCGAAGTCCAAGTAACAGTGTCTTTGTGTCCTAGTGGCCACCTGTGGAGAGAAAGGAGAACGAGAGTGAATAATTGGAGAACAGACTGTGTAACGTGATGCCTACCCAGAGAGCTGTAAACAGCAGAGCCGGTGAGAAATACTCGAAGTCCAAGTAACAGTGTCTTTGTGTCCTAGTGGCCACCTGTGGAGAGAAAGGAGAACGAGAATGAACATTAGGAGAACGGACTGTGTGGAGATCCAGTTGGTGGTGAAGGAGGAGAGCCTAGAGTGGCCATTATTTTAAGTTCCCCGTTTTCCCTTCCCTATTTATCTTTTTTTTAAGTAAATTAAATAAAGTACATTTTTAATTCATGCTTACCTTGTGTGTCTGGTCATTGGGGTGGCTTTGGGAATCTCCTCGAGGTGGAGAAAGGGGCGTGACCTTATTTACATCAGGGTCCACCCCTACCTGTGACAATGTGCTAGTGAACAAAGACACTGAGTTTTACCATCAGTGGGAGGATGTATGTACCAATCTGGAATGTTATAGAGATAAAGTTAGGGTTAGGGTTAAATACTGGAGTAATATGATCAGCTAAACGGGACCTACTAATTATACGTGCGGCTGCGTTTTGGACCAGTTGTAATTTGTTCAGGACACTTGCAGGTAGGCCATACAGTAGTGAATTACAAAAATCAATTTGCGAGTTAACTAAAGCGTGAACCAAGGTCACAGTACTTTCTCTTGATAGAGCAGGCCGCAGGCGGTTTATATTGCGAAGATGAAAGTATGCATTACGTACCACGTTATTTATATGTTCTTCAAATGATAAAGTGCTATCGAAAATGACACCCAAGGTTTTAACCTTTGTAGATACTCGAACTAGTGAACCATCAACAAACATTGCGGCACATTTATATTTTGCTAAATTGGTTTTTGAGCCAATTAGCAAGATCTCAGTTTTTCCACTGTTTAATTTAAGAAATTTAAATGTAGACCACTGTTTGATCTCAGCAAGACAGTCTGTAAATTTCGATAATGGAAAATTTTAAGTAGTGTCTGAAGAAAGATAAAGCTGGGTGTCATTGTCGTAACAACGAAAATGAATGCCATGCTTTGTAAAAATACTACCAAGGGGCAAAAGATAAATCATAAACAAAAGAGGACCGGGGACCGATCCCTGAGGGACTCCAGTGGCTACATAAGTGGACTTTGATATATACTGTTTCAGCTGAACAAATTGGGAACGCCCAGTTTAGTAGGAATGGAACCATGACATAACAGTACCTGTGATCCCAATAGACCCCAGTCTGTTCAGTAAAATGGAATGAGAAACCGTATTGAACGCTGCGGTCAAATCAAGTAAAACAAGTAATGTCAGACTCCCTGCTTCAGCAGCAATCAATAAGTCATTGGAGATTTTAACTAAAGCTGTCTCAAAACTATGTGAAGGGCAAAAACCAGACTGAAACTGTTCGTATAAGTTATTTGTGGAAAGATGTTTCTGGAGTTGGAACAACCCGTTTAAGTATTTTAGAGAGAAACGGTAGGTTTGAGATAGGACGAAAGTCATTGAAGTCACTCAGGTCAGCCCCCAGTTTCTTGGGGATTGGAGTAATGACAGCTGTTTTAAAAGAGTCAAGGACTATATCAGACATAAGTGAGGTATGAATAATGTTAGTGATTAAAGGTGAAAGAGAGGGTAGACAAGCTTTAACCAAATAAGTTGGGATGGGATCTAGATGACAGGTAGTAGATTTAGCTTTCTTTATCATCCGAATTATATCCAAAGTAGTTGGGGCTTGGAAGGTAGATAGTAATGAAGGTACAGGCAGACTGGAAGACTCATTAAAAGAACTAGGTCTCAAATTTAAGGATGCAATCTGTTGGTGAATATTTTGTATTTTGTCATTAAAAAACAAAAAAGCCTCACAAAGATCAACGGAGCACACATGAGAAGGAAATACATCCAAAGGTTTTAAAATGGAATTCATCACAGAAAATAATTTTTTTGTATTCCCTTCAGTGGAATAAATTAGTCCTGCATAGTACAGTTTTAGCTGTATGCAAAGCAGTTTTATAAGTCTGAAAATGTTCAGCATAACACAAGTCCAGTTTAAGAACACAGACGCTCTAGGCGACGGCCCTTGTGTTTTAGTTCACATAGTTCCGGGGAAAACCACGGAGTGGAGTTAACAAAGGTGACAGATCTAGTTTTCAATAGAGCAAAACCATTCAAAATACTCTGGAGACCAGTTTTGTAATGCAATACTAATTCATCAGCAGACAGCTGGGATACAGTATCAGATAGAAAGGCTATTTCATGTGAAAATGACATTTTGTCCATATTCTTCATATTCCTGAAGGTAATAGTGCGAGGAAATTATGCTTAAAACTGGCACCTGGGCTCTAAAAGCTATCAATATATGATCTGATATTGACATATTAATCACAGTACAATTAGAAGGTGTTATGCCAGAACAGCATACAAGATCCAGTGTGTGCCCTTTAATATGGGTTGGAGCATGTATATATAGTTTTGTACCGAAACTGTCCAAACAGTGTAGAAAGTCCTTCGTAAGTGTGCAAGTCGTACGATCATCGTGAATATTAAAATCACCTTACAGAATAACATTGTTTGTCAGGGCACACAAGTATGTTAGCAAGGCAGAAAATTCCTGTATGAATAAAGTATTTGCCTTAGGAGGACGATATACAGTTGCAATAATCGTTGGAGTTGCCCCTTTAACTTGCATAGCGAGCACTTCGAAAGAGGTGTAGTCTGGGAGAGATAAACTAAGGACTTTCCATTTCTCGTTGTAGAGTACGGCTACACATCCTCCGCGGCCAGTTGCTCAAGGCTTACAGTTATAAACATTGCCCGAGGGTGTAGAGTCATTGAGATTGGAAAAGTCATTGTTTTGTTGCCATGTCTCCGTCAAACAGAGAAAGTAAAATTTACGATCTGAAAGCAGGTCACACACGAAAGGGCCTTTATTTGAGAGCGAGCAAATATTCCATTGACCAAAATTTAAATCAGTCTTACCATTAGATGTACCCGTAGATCCAGATAGGTTTCTCAGCATCGCGTAGTTAACAGCTCGTAAAGGTTTCCTTGGGGAACGATGAGCAGAGGACCAAAAGGATTTTAATATACTTGAGGAGGGTTCAGTTTTAAAGTTGCGGCGAGATCCCCGGTAAATATATTTACGTCGTGGCTGGTAAATAATATCCTGATGGAAGTGCAGGGCAGGAGGCAGGAGGCAGTTCGGCGTGACTAAACCTCAGCTGTAATAACTCCACTGCCGAGTATTGATACGTTGAAGCCACGGTATTCAAGAGTATGCTGATAGTAATTCAGGAAGATACAAGCCATATTGGAAGTTTTTTTAAACCCCATTATCCTCGCGCAACAAGCACACAAGCGACAGCAACTCCAGGAAGACGCTACCGTAATACACAAGAACGTGGGTTTAATAAAAACGCCAAGTATGTGCAATAACGGATAAAATCCAGATTAAAACAGTTTAAAATCCAGTTCAAAACAACTTAAAACACTAGTGAGTATAATCCAACCGGAGCAGCAGCAGCCAAATGTGTGCCACCGTTCACTACCAGAAGCCATTGTAAGTCGCTTTAGATAAAAGTGTCAGCTAAATGAATAAATGTAAATGTAAATCCTAGTTAGTATGTAATGTTGCTATAATAGCATAAATAATACCTGTAAAATTATGAAGTTCATTGTTGAAGTTCATTGCCAGGCGATATATTTTCTTTAACAGAATTTCATTTTCAAAGCCTACAGCGAATGGTTGGTGTGGACTACAGCTCTCTACTTCCTGCTTTAATGACGTCAGTAGAAAAATCAAATCCTGAATTGCATTTAAAATTCTCCTCCTCACATACAAATCTCTTCATAGCCTCGCTCCACCTCACCTTTCCGACCTCTTTCAGCCCCAAACCCTCTCTCGAACTCTTCGCTCCTCCTCATTGGGTCTCCTTCATACACCTGCTCGCCTAACCACCATGGGCCATAGGACCTTTAGCTGTGTTTCTTTAGAGTAACACAGCAATAATTGCGAAATTGTCTGGTGCAGGGCAGCACGAGAATTACATTCCAAAAATGTTCAGTGTGACGGGCTACAAGGCAGTACTTGCGAAGGAGTCTATGAAAAGTGTATTGAACAGCACAGGAATCCCAAAAGTGCTCAGTGTGACGGGCCACATGACAGAAATTGTGAAGAGACTGTGAAAGGGTAGTGAGCAGCGCGGGGGAAGAAGATATCTTATATATTGTGATTTTTATTCCTGTTTTATATTTTTTCACACAATTGAACTGTTTTTATTAAAATCACATACATTTTTTATTGATATTTTTAATTATCGTGTCTCTTATTTCTACATACTTTTTTCCTCTTACAAGCCCGTAGGCAGGGGGGGGTTCGGGTGGTTCGAACGAACCCCCCCTCACTGCCAAAAGGTCCAGAATTTAAGTCGTTTTTTCGCTTGATTATTGTCATCATTGTTTTAATCAATGCTTGTGACAAATATTCTGGGTTCCTGTTTCAAATTAATATGATACATTATTGAAGCTGAACGCATGATTTCTGTCATTTTCTGATGCTCGTTTTATTTGACTCAACGTTCAGCGCTCGTTTGACTTCTGGCTGCGCTGCGCAGACCGATCGGCATGTGACGTCTTAGCACCGCGAGACCGATTCAATAGTAAATGACTCAGTATGCTTTTAAATAGATCTCGCGGTAGTGTGGTCTCACAAGCCAACAGGTCTGAGCTGCACCCCGTTAAGTAAGATAAAGTCAAAATTATTCCGAGATGACCAATAAAATCAGACCAGGCAGACAGAGGTGCAACACAGGGGTCAGATGCGCAGTTAGTGGAAGTGCAAGAAAGATGTAAGTAATCAAACGCTGACTATTATACAGCAGTTTAATGATGTGAAATATGAAACGCAGTAAGAAACATTACTGCAGCTGAGCACACATGGGTGTCCAAATTTAATGCGTTGCTTTAACTCCCTCCAGTAATTCACTTCCCATTATTCAGCGCGTGTTTATTAACAAAATTCAACGCCACTCTTTAATTCGTTAAGATATCTTTTTTACTGATTAAATTTACTGTGTTGCACTGAACTGATGCGAAGTTTGAACTTGAAAACGCGACGCATCACGTGCGTGGTACAACGCTTCATCCACCGGTAATGCACGTGCACGGAGTTTAAATGAGCCCATGCATCTTTTGGCTTAAAGGGACACTTCATCCATTTGCATAAAGCTTTGTATAGTTAGAACCCCAGTCATGTTTTTGAATGGTCATGCATCATTTTCACAGTTGCCGCTGAGACAGGAGAAATACAGATTTCAGTGTTGCACTTCCTTCTTTCAATGATGTAAAACTCATCATTTTGCATCATTGAAAGAAGGAAGTCCAATATCTTTGTTGAGGGGGTGAGACTACAAACACCCCTTTTCTCGGTCAAATAGGCACCAAATTCTAAATGTATGTTACATTTTGACTACAAATATGACACACTTTCAATAAAGATAAATGTTTCTGCGGGTGAAATGCTCCTTTAAACATTTTATTGCATTCGCTCTTAAAGCCCAATAAACAGTACCTGTTGAAGTCATTAAAGTTAATTAAACAACAAAAGAAGAGAAAGTCACTCACTGGTCCTGACTGTAAATAGTGTTGAGCTCTGCTATTAGAAGTAAATAAGGTTTATCGTGGAATTTTGATTTTCTGAACAACTTTTACTAAAGTAACTGCAGTTAACAAGAATCCTTTTGCTTCATTACCAGACATTAAATCAGATGTGAGAAGTTTAAAATTAAGGCTTGCATTATGTTTACATCTTACACAGTTAGTATAATGCATTCAGGGCAAGAAGAATATTTATCTAATGTGGGTAATGTGAAGTAATCGTAGATTCATTTATGCTTTTTTAATAATTTCAGTTTTCTTTCATGGGATATGGACCCCCTAAAGTAGCCTCTGCCAACCCATTCATACAATTCTAGTTCCCTGCAGTTGTGTTGTATTTAAGCATATAAAGTGTATAATAAGTGTGTGCATATTTTGAATTAATTTAATAAACTAATTATTGATGGCCTTTAGTTAATTCACTAAAATGATCCTATATTCAGTAAGCCTATGTTTACTTTACTGACAGCCCATTGTGCCCAGGATGGTGAAATAATTATTACAATGCATTCCTAATGACCAACACAAATCTTCTGCGTACTGACATGGTTTGAAATCTATAGTTATTTAATTCTTTGGTTTTCTGATGTTTTTTGAAATTCATATATGTAGAGCAGAGAAATATATTTTTTTCCTGGGGTGCATGCCCTACAAAAATACATATATGGACCTCAGTATTTATAAAGTCCTGCGTATGGCCCTGCTCATAATTAAATACAAAAGGAGGAGAAAAACTGCAAAAAAGGTCCACTTTTAGAAAAAAAGAACCCCCCCCTTTCAGTAGGCTGGCTACGGACCTGTCTTATATTTTTTTTCTCATTTCTATTTTAAGCCCTTTGAATGACCTCTGTGTATGAAATGTGCCATACAAATAAGCTTGCTTTGACTTGACTTGTCTATCTCCATCATTGTCCTTTTCAGCTTATCTAATGCCAATGTCACCTTTTTTCCAGTATTGCCAGAGTGGACCCTAACTCCTAACCCTAACCCCTAACCTAACCAAAACCCTTCCTTCTCTCAAAAACTAATAATCCCACCTCGACCCACCTCGGACTCGAACTCACGCACTACCGACTTGGTGTCACCATAATAACCCCTACCCCAACCTGGTGGTCGTATTAATCTTGTTCTTATTTTAGAGTTACTCTTTCCCATCCAACCCCTAACAGGGTTTCCAATCCAATGACCAAAAACAAGTGTCAAATGCGAACAAAAATTTATTTACATAAACAATAAATTGTTATTTCCTCCCAAAAAACTTTTAACCCAATGTCATCATTTCTTCAGTACCTAATATTTAAACCTTTTGGGTAAGTAGTGCCCAACCTCCTAATCCAGAGTCTCTCCCTTTTCCTCCTGACCTGGATTGTTCATCCCTCATTGTGCTCTTTGACCCTAGACACTAATTTCTTAAGTCCATGCCTTTTGAAATGTGCTACCACGTGCCCCTTACCTAAAATCCCTTTTCTTATGTTACACTTGTGGCTATAAATCCTGTCCCTAATCTTACCTCCAGTTTCCCCCACGTATTTCTTCCCACACCCCCTGCACTGCAATAGGTAAACTCCATTCCTATAGCTCTTCTGTCCCCCTTGGAATTAATAGGTTCTCCCCCCAGTTGCTTTCACTTCCGCCCTTCTCCCTACCACTATGCTCTTATGACCGTTCTCCGAAAATTTACTGTGGACAAGTACGTCCCTCAGATTTCTCCCCCTCCTGAAGGCCACAAGCACCCCAGCCTTTTGACCCAACTCTTGGCCCTGCATTACCTCCCTAAAGTTCCCCTTTAATTTGTGAGCCAAAACTTTGTTTGTCTCAGAATATCCTAGAACTAAGGGTATCCATTTAACCCCATCCTTCCCTCGGGGTGCCCCTTCTCCTTGCTCTACCTCCTTCTGCATCTGTCTCAAAAAATTCCTGGGATAACCCCTGGTTCTCAAGGCCTTGAATAGTTGTACCCTAGCCTCACTTTCATCACTTTCCCTCGTGCAAATCCTCTTAAACCTGAGTAACTGCCCTTTCACAATCCCCCTAAAAGTGTGTCTGGGATGACTGCTTGCTCTATGTAGCAACATGTGCCTGTTAGTTGGTTTGAAATACACTTTAGTCTCTAGTTTCCCTGTCTGTTCAAAATCCTGTCCCTTGTATACAGTCATGTCCAAGAAATTAATCTGCACATCGTTACATTCCACCTGCAACCGGATGGACTTATGGTGGCTATTCAGGATTTCTACCCAATCTTTAAAACCCTGGTCCGTACCCTCCCAAATGCCGAAAATATCATCCAAGAACCTCCAGTACACAGTGGGCCACTCCCTACATTTCCTAGCCACAGTTTCTTCCCACTCTGCCATGTAAATGTTGGCATAGGCCGGGGCAAATCTCTTCCCCATAGCTGTACCCTTAACCTGAAGAAATAAATCCCCCGCAAACTCAAAATCATTGCGCCTAAGACTGAGTTCCAGTAGCTTTAAAATGGCCATATCTGGTCTCCTCTCCATTGGATACCTCAGCAACCATTCTCTCACTGCACTCAAACCCTTCCCTATGTCGATTTCTGTATATAAATTAGACACATCCATTGAAAAGAGCTTGGAATTAACCCCTACTTGTAAGGTCCTGATTTTCCCCAAGAAGTCCCATGTGTCCCTAAGGTAGCTGGGGTGTTTAGCTGCCAAAGGGTTCAGGTGGCTATCCAGCCACTCTGCTACCCCATAACTTTCACTCCCACAGTCCGACACAATTGGACGGCCTGGTGGCATGTCTGGGAAAGGGCATGAGTCCCTAACCTTACGAATTTTGGGAAGTATGTAAAACCTTCTGGCCCTATGGGGCCCTTGCCCTATGAGGTACTGTAGCTGTTCATTAGTGAGAACCTTTTGCTCCACCAGAGCCTGTAGCTCTTCTCTAATCAGTTCCGCGGTCTCCTGATACATAGGTTTGTCTAATTTCTGATAAAACTCCTGATTCTGGAGCTGCCTATAGGCTTCCCTTTTGTACTGGACCTGATCCATGAGCACCACCACCCCTCCTTTGTCTGCAGGCTTGATAATTACACTCTTGTTTTTCTGAAGGGATCTTAATGCCCCCATTTCTGCCCCAGATAGATTAGGTTTCCCTTTCCTCTCGCCCATGTTCTGCATGGTTTCAGTATCCCTCTCTATGAGGTCCCACACCACCTCTGGTACCCTATCCCCCTCAGATTCCCATTCTGACCTCAAGTTAAATCTCCTCTCTCTCTCATTCTCATCATCCCCCTCATCATCCTGAAAAAAAGCAGCCAGTTTGATACGCCTATGGTATTCTGTCAAATCTCTCCCCGCATGCAGTCTATCCCATTTCACCCCCTGTGCAGGTACAAAATGAAGACCTCTACACAACAGATTTACTTGGTGTTTCTTTAATGCAATCGAATCTGACAAGTTGAGGACCTACTCCCCTAACCAACCTTGGCTTACCCCCCCAAAAGAAGTTCAGAGTCCCAGTCCAGCTCAGCCAACCATATATGCCACATCGCTTCTGCAGTCTCCGGGATCCAATGTATCCCATCGGGTACGGTCTTAAATTGTTGCGGAGGTAGAGGCTGCAGGACTGATCCCAATGAACGAATGTGGTTGTTAATCACCCTAATCATTCTCTTTTCTCCGGATGTCAAAGTCTCTGAAAAGTTTAAAATAGGAACGTAGATTTGTGCATTTTGGTAAGGTGGCCTGAGCTGCCTTGAATCCTCTTGTGATTGCCTTTTCCACCACCTCGGAGATACCCCTCCGATCATTGATCCCTACAGAGATGATCATCTTTCTTACTGAGGGGCTGGCAGGGTTTTTTTAGCGAGAAGAGGCCCAACTTGTGTCAAACGTGCTCCCGGATAACTCACCATCTGCACCTCCTTCGCCTGTAGCGGATCGGGCAAGCGACTGATGTTCGAGTCTCCAATCACCAAAACCTCCCTCTGAGGCTCCAGGGTCCATTCTCCCTACGAAGTGTGCATCGTGGTAAACAGGCCTCCTTGCCTCTTCCTCTTAACCTGCCTTCTGACTGTCTCACTTGCACTCTCCTGTGTGCCTTCGGGCTCCTCCACCGGCTCAACCCCGTAATCCCAAGACCCCATCCAGCAGTAACTTTGCAGAGACTCCCTGCAGCACCTGCTGGCTAAGGGCCCTGATGTTTCTGCTTGCCCACCTAAACGCCACCTCAAACGCTCTCATCCTCTGATCTTGACCCAATTGTAATTCCTCCAATTCCTTTAGCATCTCCCTCTGCACCTTAGCGTAGTGCTCCTTCAGGATGGTTACTCCTGACACTAGCCAACCTTCTGCATTATTCTCCAAGCGATCTGAAGTGGCTCGACTGGGGGCCAAAGGCCAGATGACCTCACCCAGCCATTCTGTAATTCATCTAAGATGGGCCGGACCCGGCCTATTCCCAAGCCCTTCCAGCTTGAACAACTGATGGGATGCTTTAATATACTTATGGACCAATCTTATCGCCTTTCCTACTGGATCCATGGATACTCCACCAACTGCCTCCATTTTTCCTATAAGAATAAGAAAACATGTCTCACTAAGAGTACTAAAATTGTTCACCTCCTATCTCCAGTCAAGGTAGGGTCACGAAATGGAGAGGAATAACGGGACTTCGCCAATCCTCTCCTGAGCCTGACTAGGCCTCATTTTCGCTCCCCTACCGATCCTAAACCCAGAAACCTAAGCCCAGACCGGGTAGGGCAGCTAATCCTATCCAATTTTAATCTTATCCCCAATATCCCTTCCCATAACCCCCGACTGATCCCCAGGGCCCCATTCCGGAACCTACCCAAAAATGGGTTTATTCAGTACAGAAAAGGTAAGTATAACCTCCCCCCTTCCTTTTCCTCAATTACACCCTGGGCTTATCCCAACCCTTCCATTTCCGAAGGCACTGGCAAGGTTAGGTTATTTATCATACGGACTTAACTGTACGCTATGCTCCACCCCCATACTGCTTACACGGCTGCCGGTTTGATAGGTGGATGCACAGAAGGCACGTGCCGGCGCATGTTAGTGAAGGATTGTTCTGCCCCCCTGCTTTTCCTCCTCGGACCAGAGCGCAGGACTCAAATGTCACTGGTCCCTACACCCCCCAAGCTCCGGTTACAAGTCGTATTCCCCTTTTACACATCATCAGTAGTGAACCTCAAGATCATCAGACGTTTTGGCCTTTGAATCACTAGACGCCCTCCCCTGAGGCGGCCCTTACCAGGTTATGAACCCAAAGCCAGACCAAAGGTCTAACTCGAAAGCACTGGCCATCGTTCAACTGGCCGCCTCAGGTAAGTCCCCATTATCATACCAAAGGCCCAAGACAGTATACGCAAGCACTCACAATATGCTATTTTGGCAATAAATCCACATTTGTGGTTAGTGAGCTTAGGGCTACATTTTGTAGGGTTAGGAAGAGGATAGACCAGGGTCCAGAAAATCCAGGCCCGGTTATGTACTGGCCATCACCCAACTGGCCACCCCCAGCCCTCAACCAACACACCCGGAACACGAAAGCTCACCCTCCCTCCACTCATCTACATATATATGGAACAGGTTTCAAAGTGGAGAAACACAATCTGTAGGATTAAAAGAACAAATATTAAAGAAAAAAAATAAACAAATGTCTGAACGTCCTCCAGGGAAACCAGACTGTTACCTCAACATTGACACCAGCAAGTACTACCTGACATTGGTCTCTATAAGGAGAAAGTAAGGACAAAAGGTCAACATGTATTCGTCATACCTAATGTCAACCATTTAAACGAATGGTGTCCATAAATTTCTATTATATTAATAATTTGTTTACCCTACTTTGGGTTTAGTGCCAATCCTATATGTATAATTAGGGGTCCATAGACCCTATCCATAATAATAGCAGTATACGTTAATTAAAGGACCACTACAGCCATTGGCCTGTTATGTGAATGTATATAGCTTATAACCGTATGTTAATAGGCTCCTTTTATGAGAGTTAGCTATATGATCCATGAGAGATAACAAAACAGTCCCTTGTAGGGACCATATAAACAACTGATATCCTTGGATGCTACAGGCCTGTCTGTCCTTCTCAAAATTAGTACCACTCCTATATTAGATTATTATATTATTGTACTATTAGAGGACCGAAGACCCTATCTATATTAATGTTATCATTAATTTAGGGGTCAATAGACCCTATCAATAAAACTGAGGTATATAACTCAGGGTTATGCCCAGTAGGGTTTGCACGCCCAGGGTTCCTGACTTGGGGTTAGTCGTTGGCTCTTGTGACCTTGGGGTTAGAGAAGGAGTTGGGTGAGGGGTTATAAACTCTAAGGCCCTATAGTTGCAATTTGTGGCTTTGGGGTTAGGCACAGTGAAAAGTGACCCATAAGTAGGTAAGTGCTGGTAATGTTTCCCTGGAGGAGTCCACTAAGGAGAGAGGACAAAAAGGGTAAGTATATCTTTGTATGCAAAGATATTTCCATAATATGCCAAAATCTAAGAGACAAAAAATTCTACTCCTGTGGAGTATGGGATATGCATATAATCACTTTAGTGGCCTCAAAGCCAGACATTAAAACCAGAGTGCAAAGAGACTCCCACATCAGTGTTGTTAGGACTAGACAAGGTAAATATTAGGCCTCATTAAGGCCTCTAGGAAACGTGGTGTCCAGCCTCGTGATCCACAATCTCTCTGCTCTAAGTCTATCTTGCAAGGACCAATTAGGATCTGCTTGTAGGCCCGTGACCTTAAGGGTTTTTAGGCCATGCAGCAGAAAATGTTGAACCAAGTATCTACGTTTATCCACCTTATGTATTATATTATGTGTGTGTTGGTATACTCTGGTGTTTATTTGGTTCTTGGTTTGTCCTACGTACTGTTTCTGACATTTAGAGCAAAGGATGAGATAAACACAGTTAGATGTGTGGGGGGACAGAGACTGCCGGAGCTCAAAAATGCGCCTATTGGTTCTGTTAATAACCCAACGTCTAGAGACAAAATCCCTACACGTGCCAGCTCTGCTCTTATTTGGAGGTTTATAGAGTTTACTCTGTACTAGCATGTCAGCGAGGTTCTTGTTCCTAAAATAGGCTGCAATGGGTTTATGTTGTTGTAAGTTTTTGGTGGGTTCCATGAACTTAAAAAAGTTTTCTTTTACAGCTCTATTTAATTGGGTACTGGTGTCACCAAATCTGGTAACCAGAGGTATAATTTTGGTTCTAGGGGGATCATGAAGCTGAGTATTAGATTTGGGTTTCAGGAAGGACTTCAGAATGTTTCTCAAAAAAGACCTGGAGTAGTTTCTTTGTTTTAAGGCTCCAAATAAGGTTTTAGTGGCTGCATCAAACTGTGACTTCTCAGTGCAGATTCTGTGGAACCTCAATAACTGAGGCTTGATGATGCCCCTAAAAGTGTGCTTTGGATTAAAGCTTGCTTTGTGAAGTAAACAATGCGTGTCTGTTTCCTTGAAAAAAACTCTGAAGTCCAACCTATGGGTCTCTGTAAAACCACCACCTTTGTATGATACTACGTCCAAAAAATTGACCTCTGTGTCACTCATAGTATACTTAATTTTAATTGAGCTCTGGTGAGTGTTTAAGTGTTCAATAAACTCTAGAAAGCTTTCCTTCGAGTGTGTCCAGACTCCCCAAATATCGTCCAGAAAACGAAAGTACGCGTGAGGTTTAAGAGGAAAGGAAGACAGAGCCGATTCCTCCCACGCCGCCATAAAGATATTAACGTACGACGGTGCAAATTTCTTCCCCATGGCCGTTCCTTTAATTTGTAAGTAGAATTTTGAATCAAATTCAAAATCATTCTTATTAAGGTTGATATCTAATAATTTAAGGATATACTTATCTGGTCTTTTAACATCAGGATATTTCTCCATACACTTTCTAACTTCCTCCATACCCACCTGGGTCTCAATATTTGTGTATAGGCTATCTATATCAATAGTAAAGAGAAAGGCCTCTGTGGGGATGTCAATATTTTTAGCTTTTGCAATGAAGTCGTACGTATCCCTAAGGTAACTGGGATGTTTTTGGGATATTGGTCCTAAAAAGTGTTCAATGTACTCTGCCGTATAGTACGTCTCGCTGTTACAATCAGACACAATCGGTCTACCTGGTGGAATCTTAAAGGGTTTACTCCACTTCTCTGGCTCCTTATGTATCTTTGGTAACAAATAAAACCTCCTAGGTCTCGGTGTGCCTGAGCCTATTAAATACTCTTTTTGGTTCTGTTTGAGGATGTTATTCTCACACATTTCCTCCAAGATCCCTCTCACTTCTTTCATCGTTTCTGGGTATATGGGTTCATCTAATGGTCTATAATGCTCAGCGACAGCCAGTTGTCTCTGTCCCTCCCACACATACTGTTCTACATCGAGAATCACTACCGCATTGCCCTTATCGTCCGGTTTAATGACAATATTATGGTTATCACGAAGTTCCCTAATGGCTTTCCTTTCGTCCACAGAGAGATTATTAATAGGCGTATTCCCAATTGAGGTGTTTAAGAGCATAACGGTGTGCCCAAATAATTGATGTGATACTTTTGGGTAAACTGGAAAGCGCCGGTGTCCAGTCTGAGCCGTGAGTAAAAGGTACCTTTTTCTTTTTACTCTTTTTACCCTCAAAATTTTTTTCTAATTTAAGTCTTCTGTAATAACTTTGTAGGTCCTTATCTAATTCAATTTTTTGAGTTTTAATACCCTGCGGGGTAGGTATGAAAGAAAGACATTTAGATAAAAGGGACTGTTGTGCGGGTGTGAGGACAAAGGACTCTGATAGATTAAAAATGAGTCTATGTTGGGCGATTATGCGGTTTCCTAAGTTGTCAAGTTTAAATGCTTGGCCCAATGCTCAAGCATAGCCCTGGCCGTCGATGGCTTCCAATGGACATGATCACTTTCCACGATGAAATGCGTGTGTGATAAAGGGGGAATATATTTAGTGGTCTTTTGTATATAAGTTCAGCTGCTCCAGAGAAGCTTGTTCCTCCACAGGGAGAGCTCTGGAAAAGTTAACCATGGGAAAATACACTTCGGTGTCAGGTAGGCGTTTCTGTATTGTTTTAATTACTTTATCAATTTCCTGTGTAACGGCTAACCTGTATCTCTGTTGTCTATTATTGACCCCAAAAGCCACTATAAATTTTTCAGGTAGCACTGCTATAGTCACCTTCTGAAGCAAATTGTTCGCGTGCTGAAATTTAGCCCCCGGAAAGCTGTCTATTTGCAATTCTGGAACATCAAACGCCGGTATCCTGGCTACATTAGAATCACCTATGATCAGGAACTTCTTCTTAATGGTAAGGCTCCAGTCTGAGAGTTTTTTCATCGTATTAACGTGTCTAGTAGGTCTGCTTAGCCATTTTGGGGTTGACGGTAAAATCTGAACAACCTCACCCTCAGGTTCTGCCGGGACAAAGGGTTCTCCTCTAGTCTCTTCCCTAACAATCCCACCCCTTTTGGTCGTTTCAGGATTCTGTCTAGGGACGGATTCAGGAGGGGCCAGAGATGGGGCCCTTTCCTTATCTAACGGGGGTACACCAGTCTTACAAGATGTGGATGGTCTTTCATCTTAAAAGGGACATATGGAAAAAGCTTTGCTGGTGAGTGCAGTCGTATTAGCCGGATCCTCGGTTGTGTGACCATCGGAGGGGTCCAGTAGAGCTGCACCTATTTTGCAAATATAAGAAGTGGGTGAAAGTGAGCCCATATCAGAATAACACACATCAGAATTATCGAAATCTAACGCAATACTCGACTGCGGTGAGAAAGCCTGTCCAGGCGGGAAATTGTCATTGCTATCTTCTGCTGGTGATACAGGCTGGGGGGTCACGTTCTTCACTACCTCACTCTGAGGGGGGGTCGGTAAAACAGGGGATCGCGGGAGGGGGAGCGCACCACGCCACCTGTAGGCGCTACCTCAGTTACCGGTTCCATTGTGGTCTGAGGTGGGTGCTGCGGTCCCTGTCCCTGCGCAACGTCAATCACATCATTGCTTATAGGTTCTAGGGGTTGAAATAAAGTAGGTCGGATAACTGGGCGTGGTTCTGGAGGTACACTAGTATCATCGAACGACCATTTTTTGGAGGCTTCAATATGTTGCAGTGTTCCTTTAACAAGCTCTCCAGCCTGTGTAAGCCGGCCCCGGGTGCTAAAACGAGGGGTTCTCTGCTCTAGAGGAGTTAAAGGCTGCACCGGTCTACAAGGCTGTGAGGGCGGTTGAGGCGGGGTGGTCTCCAAACGTCCCCAGTCTCCATCAGTAATGTTAACTGGAGAAGTTTGGATATGTACATTAATATGACACGCGCCATCCTTTGGTCTAGTTGACTGCTCTGTTAATGATGCACGACCTAGATTATCAGTACGTTGGGTACCATTAACAGCCTCCACATACGATTTACTCTGCGTGGCGGTGGGGGCTGGTCGAGCGTTGGTATCAACATTGGCCATGTCCACTGAAATGGTGGGCGTTTCCAACGGTACCAAATCAACATCTCCGATCGTTTCTGCGACTAAGAGTGAGTCAACTGTTTCAATGACTTCGTCAGGTACCCTACCTTTAAAATTTCTCTCGATCCAGCGCTCCGCCACTTCAAAAGCTTGTAACCAGTCGTCCTTATTCGTGTTCGATTTAAGTTCTTTTACTGTATTGGCAATAATTGCCTCGTAATGTTCCTGGAGAATAAGCTGTGTGGTATATGCCCAGTTATCCGCGTTACCCTTTAACAATTGCATAACATTATCATTTGGTAATGCTGGTCTGATGGCATCCATTAAAACCCTCGTTAACTTTTTAAAGGTAACAGTCCTATTGCCCGGTGTGTTTGTATCTATGTTCTGTAGATGATGAACAAAGCGAATTAGATCATATATGAGTCTAATCATGGTTTTGAGCGACGGTAAAGCCGGTATGTATTCATTGTGGGGTTTGCCTCGGGGTTTACCGTGTGCTCTATTCACTGACACATTGCTGCGTGATTCAAACTCTTGCTCAGACTCTTTGCGATGACATTGAGAAGCTTCGATTTCCTTCTCCATCGGCAAGGTCCTGCTCTCCATAGTGTGCACTGAAAAGTGCAGTTCTACTCCTACTCTGCTGATTAGTATAACGAGTCCCTTCATTATCTACATAAGTGCTCTTAGCATAATTAGGTAAATTTCGGTCCTGAAATACCTGCGTGTGACGCCGGCCCGGTCCGGTGGGCTCCGGATGCTCATGTTCCCTCACCCACGAGGCCCGGCGGACGTGAGCACGAGGCCGTGCGGCCTGCGGTCGGAGATAATGCGGTCGTTCATACTCATCAACAGGATTAAATCCGTCACTCCGTCATTCCGGATCATTCGCTCGAAAATTCTGCTGGTAAACATTGTAACACTGTTAGTTCTAAGAGACGGGAAAGGCACATCGAGTCTGACCCTGGGAGTAGGCCTCGGGCCCGACCGCGTGCGTGGTTTCACCATCTTGAAATCAATTAATTATCCACTAAGGTTGAACGTTCTGGCCAATCGCGACGTTTCGGTACCTTCCCGTACCTTCTTCAGGCGGACCAAGCGTTCGCTAAAGTACTCCAAAGCAGATATAAAGCGCTAAAAGAACAACAATGTCGTGTGAGTCTATCCGTGTGCAGCTCTAAAATGACACTAAAGGTTAATGATCTCTCACCTATTGGCTTTGGGCCACACCCATGGATAAGGTGTCCTCTGTCGCCCTCCGCTGGTCACACAACCAAACTGCAGTGCTGGTCCTCCGAAGTATTAAAATAAGGTTATGAAACCCACAATATGTCACCTCCATTTATACACATTACACTGTAACGTACATGAAACGTTACTTGCTTTATAATGTATTTAGTTCTTTTTATTTAGATATTGCCCTTTTTGTTTTTCACCTGTAATACCATGGAGAACGTCATGGGGGCGCTAATGGGGAATTTAGCATATATGCCCAGTTACCATAGAGTAAGTTAACTTTGTTTGGCAGAGGATAACCATGTGTTTGTGCTCCCTCTCATATTTGGCATCTAAAGTCCTTTTGTGGAGAACTCTTTGAGTTTCAGCTCTACTGTGAGTATGAGATGATCGTATTATGGATGTGTTTGCAAATGGGTCTATTGATGTTGGTTATTTGTTTTCTTTTAGAAAGGACTTTTTGTTATACATGGAAAGAAAGAAAAACCTCTTTGTTTTGAGTGAAGCTTGTTGGTAGCAACTATCTTCTGAAGGAATCCTTGTGTCTTCATTTATGGTCTTCACCAGTGGATTAATTCTGTGTTCTGTCAACATTGGAACTGAGTGTTGCTTTTATTGCTGTGGACTCTTGGCAGCGTTGAGGACAGCGGGCCTATGGACAGAATTCCAGTTGCCTTGTCTTCCAATGAGGAATTGGGGATTTAATAATTGTATCAAATTCAAGTATTGCTCTGGACTTTGAACTTTAACATTGTCATCTAAACTTAAATGTAATGAAGACTCATGAGGTTGTTTCTATGTATATGATGTTTTCTTTGAATATGTTTGGGAGCATATGTGGGATAAATAAAATAAGATAAGGAGATCATTGATTTTGTGTAAAAGTTATTTAACAGTACAGCTCGATTATCTGTTGAACCCCCTCAGAGTAACATCTATATTGAGAGTGTGTTAAGGTTAGGTTAGGAGTTAGGTTAGTCCAGAGCCCAGACAAGTCCAGACCCGGTTGTGCATGGGCCATCAAGCTCTGACCACTCCAGACAATCCAATGGACACCCCAGGAACCAGAAAAGCCCCCCGCTCCCCATCATACAAAAATATGTAATATTCACACATCAACAGTTCTCTGAATAGGCAATAAGAAAGGAGAAAGTCCATCCTTTGGTGTAATCTGTACGTAGAGAGAGTGAGAGAGACCATGACCAATCCACCACTGTGTACCTAGAACAGCCTCCAGGACCTCTGTGTTTAGATTATGTGTCTGAAGAAGGGAATTTTTATTTTATTCAGTGTGTTCAAATGATCTTTTATTGTGTAAAGGAAATATAATGTCAAAATGGATTTTTAAAGGAGTACTGCATCACAGGATAAGTCAATGGTGCCCCAGATACAAAGTGTGTTAAAATCAGTATATGGGGTTCTAATCTCTAATGATGTGGATTTTAGATGTATAGTGTATGTCAGACACAGTGTATCACACCATAAGGGTTGTATTCATATAGTGTTTAATTTATATAGGGCTGGTGCACTTGGGTTAAACGCCCAGGCCCCTGTGATGTTGGGGTTAGAAAAGGGAGAGGTTTAGGGTTCTAATGAACCTGGTGTAAAAACTCCCATAGGGGTGGTGTAATTGGGGTTAGTGCCCAGGCTCCTGTGATGTTGGGGTTAGAAAAGGGAGAGGTTTAGGGTTCTAATGAAATAGTGTAAAAACTCCCATAGGGGTGGTGTAATTGGGGTTAGTTAGGAGAGAGATTAGGCCAAAGCCAGACAATCTGACCTGGTTGTGTACTGGCCATCGCTCAACTGGCCACCTCAGGTAAGTATTTATCATCATACCAGTAGTACACAAGCACTCACATGAATATTTAGTGAGCTCAGGGTTGAGCCTTCTAGGTTTCGTGGTGTTGGGGTTAGAGTTTGTGTTGGGTTAGTCCATCTGTATGCCCATTTCGCGAGGTTTCGACATTTTTGTGTCTTCTTCAGGCGAGGCTGTAGTCGGTACCTCTCGTGTGGAGAGCTCATCAACACTTAAATAGGGTGTGAAAAATATTAAACTAAATTTGGTAAGTATAATATTGTGCTCTCATCACTTCTTTGATGAGGACTTGACGAATTAACACCCTTTTGAATTTTTAACTACCCCTTTAACTCTTTTATAACACCAAAATACACTCTGAGAAGCAAATCGTTGCTTTACTCATAATACTACCAGCACAATGACAAAAACCACACTTTTCAAGGCCCAGAGAACGAGGCACTGACTGGGTTAGGAGAGAGATTAGGCCAAAGCCAGACAATCTGACCTGGTTGTGTACTGGCCATCGCTCAACTGGCCACCTCAGGTAAGTATTTATCATCATACCAGTAGTACACAAGCACTCACATGAATATTTAGTGAGCTCAGGGTTGAGCCTTCTAGGTTTCGTGGTGTTGGGGTTAGAGTTTGTGTTGGGTTAGTCCATCTGTATGCCCATTTCGCGACGTTTCGACATTTTTGTGTCTTCTTCAGGCGAGGCTGTAGTCGGTACCTCTCGTGTGGAGAGCTCATCAACACTTAAATAGGGTGTGAAAAATATTAAACTAAATTTGGTAAGTATAATATTGTGCTCTCATCACTTCTTTGATGAGGACTTGACGAATTAACACCCTTTTGAATTTTTAACTACCCCTTTAACTCTTTTATAACACCAAAATACACTCTGAGAAGCAAATCGTTGCTTTACTCATAATACTACCAGCACAATGACAAAAACCACACTTTTCAAGGCCCAGAGAACGAGGCACTGACTGGGTTAGGAGAGAGATTAGGCCAAAGCCAGACAATCTGACCTGGTTGTGTACTGGCCATCGCTCAACTGGCCACCTCAGGTAAGTATTTATCATCATACCAGTAGTACACAAGCACTCACATGAATATTTAGTGAGCTCAGGGTTGAGCCTTCTAGGTTTCGTGGTGTTGGGGTTAGAGTTTGTGTTGGGTTAGTCCATCTGTATGCCCATTTCGCGACGTTTCGACATTTTTGTGTCTTCTTCAGGCGAGGCTGTAGTCGGTACCTCTCGTGTGGAGAGCTCATCAACACTTAAATAGGGTGTGAAAAATATTAAACTAAATTTGGTAAGTATAATATTGTGCTCTCATCACTTCTTTGATGAGGACTTGACGAATTAACACCCTTTTGAATTTTTAACTACCCCTTTAACTCTTTTATAACACCAAAATACACTCTGAGAAGCAAATCGTTGCTTTACTCATAATACTACCAGCACAATGACAAAAACCACACTTTTCAAGGCCCAGAGAACGAGGCACTGACTGGGTTAGGAGAGAGATTAGGCCAAAGCCAGACAATCTGACCTGGTTGTGTACTGGCCATCGCTCAACTGGCCACCTCAGGTAAGTATTTATCATCATACCAGTAGTACACAAGCACTCACATGAATATTTAGTGAGCTCAGGGTTGAGCCTTCTAGGTTTCGTGGTGTTGGGGTTAGAGTTTGTGTTGGGTTAGTCCATCTGTATGCCCATTTCGCGACGTTTCGACATTTTTGTGTCTTCTTCAGGCGAGGCTGTAGTCGGTACCTCTCGTGTGGAGAGCTCATCAACACTTAAATAGGGTGTGAAAAATATTAAACTAAATTTGGTAAGTATAATATTGTGCTCTCATCACTTCTTTGATGAGGACTTGACGAATTAACACCCTTTTGAATTTTTAACTACCCCTTTAACTCTTTTATAACACCAAAATACACTCTGAGAAGCAAATCGTTGCTTTACTCATAATACTACCAGCACAATGACAAAAACCACACTTTTCAAGGCCCAGAGAACGAGGCACTGACTGGGTTAGGAGAGAGATTAGGCCAAAGCCAGACAATCTGACCTGGTTGTGTACTGGCCATCGCTCAACTGGCCACCTCAGGTAAGTATTTATCATCATACCAGTAGTACACAAGCACTCACATGAATATTTAGTGAGCTCAGGGTTGAGCCTTCTAGGTTTCGTGGTGTTGGGGTTAGAGTTTGTGTTGGGTTAGTCCATCTGTATGCCCATTTCGCGAGGTTTCGACATTTTTGTGTCTTCTTCAGGCGAGGCTGTAGTCGGTACCTCTCGTGTGGAGAGCTCATCAACACTTAAATAGGGTGTGAAAAATATTAAACTAAATTTGGTAAGTATAATATTGTGCTCTCATCACTTCTTTGATGAGGACTTGACGAATTAACACCCTTTTGAATTTTTAACTACCCCTTTAACTCTTTTATAACACCAAAATACACTCTGAGAAGCAAATCGTTGCTTTACTCATAATACTACCAGCACAATGACAAAAACCACACTTTTCAAGGCCCAGAGAACGAGGCACTGACTGGGTTAGGAGAGAGATTAGGCCAAAGCCAGACAATCTGACCTGGTTGTGTACTGGCCATCGCTCAACTGGCCACCTCAGGTAAGTATTTATCATCATACCAGTAGTACACAAGCACTCACATGAATATTTAGTGAGCTCAGGGTTGAGCCTTCTAGGTTTCGTGGTGTTGGGGTTAGAGTTTGTGTTGGGTTAGTCCATCTGTATGCCCATTTCGCGACGTTTCGACATTTTTGTGTCTTCTTCAGGCGAGGCTGTAGTCGGTACCTCTCGTGTGGAGAGCTCATCAACACTTAAATAGGGTGTGAAAAATATTAAACTAAATTTGGTAAGTATAATATTGTGCTCTCATCACTTCTTTGATGAGGACTTGACGAATTAACACCCTTTTGAATTTTTAACTACCCCTTTAACTCTTTTATAACACCAAAATACACTCTGAGAAGCAAATCGTTGCTTTACTCATAATACTACCAGCACAATGACAAAAACCACACTTTTCAAGGCCCAGAGAACGAGGCACTGACTGGGTTAGGAGAGAGATTAGGCCAAAGCCAGACAATCTGACCTGGTTGTGTACTGGCCATCGCTCAACTGGCCACCTCAGGTAAGTATTTATCATCATACCAGTAGTACACAAGCACTCACATGAATATTTAGTGAGCTCAGGGTTGAGCCTTCTAGGTTTCGTGGTGTTGGGGTTAGAGTTTGTGTTGGGTTAGTCCATCTGTATGCCCATTTCGCGACGTTTCGACATTTTTGTGTCTTCTTCAGGCGAGGCTGTAGTCGGTACCTCTCGTGTGGAGAGCTCATCAACACTTAAATAGGGTGTGAAAAATATTAAACTAAATTTGGTAAGTATAATATTGTGCTCTCATCACTTCTTTGATGAGGACTTGACGAATTAACACCCTTTTGAATTTTTAACTACCCCTTTAACTCTTTTATAACACCAAAATACACTCTGAGAAGCAAATCGTTGCTTTACTCATAATACTACCAGCACAATGACAAAAACCACACTTTTCAAGGCCCAGAGAACGAGGCACTGACTGGGTTAGGAGAGAGATTAGGCCAAAGCCAGACAATCTGACCTGGTTGTGTACTGGCCATCGCTCAACTGGCCACCTCAGGTAAGTATTTATCATCATACCAGTAGTACACAAGCACTCACATGAATATTTAGTGAGCTCAGGGTTGAGCCTTCTAGGTTTCGTGGTGTTGGGGTTAGAGTTTGTGTTGGGTTAGTCCATCTGTATGCCCATTTCGCGACGTTTCGACATTTTTGTGTCTTCTTCAGGCGAGGCTGTAGTCTGAACCTCTCGTGTGGAGAGCTCATCAACACTTAAATAGGGTGTGAAAAATATTAAACTAAATTTGGTAAGTATAATATTGTGCTCTCATCACTTCTTTGATGAGGACTTGACGAATTAACACCCTTTTGAATTTTTAACTACCCCTTTAACTCTTTTATAACACCAAAATACACTCTGAGAAGCAAATCGTTGCTTTACTCATAATACTACCAGCACAATGACAAAAACCACACTTTTCAAGGCCCAGAGAACGAGGCACTGACTGGGTTAGGAGAGAGATTAGGCCAAAGCCAGACAATCTGACCTGGTTGTGTACTGGCCATCGCTCAACTGGCCACCTCAGGTAAGTATTTATCATCATACCAGTAGTACACAAGCACTCACATGAATATTTAGTGAGCTCAGGGTTGAGCCTTCTAGGTTTCGTGGTGTTGGGGTTAGAGTTTGTGTTGGGTTAGTCCATCTGTATGCCCATTTCGCGACGTTTCAACATTTTTGTGTCTTCTTCAGGCGAGGCTGTAGTCGGTACCTCTCGTGTGGAGAGCTCATCAACACTTAAATAGGGTGTGAAAAATATTAAACTAAATTTGGTAAGTATAATATTGTGCTCTCATCACTTCTTTGATGAGGACTTGACGAATTAACACCCTTTTGAATTTTTAACTACCCCTTTAACTCTTTTATAACACCAAAATACACTCTGAGAAGCAAATCGTTGCTTTACTCATAATACTACCAGCACAATGACAAAAACCACACTTTTCAAGGCCCAGAGAACGAGGCACTGACTGGGTTAGGAGAGAGATTAGGCCAAAGCCAGACAATCTGACCTGGTTGTGTACTGGCCATCGCTCAACTGGCCACCTCAGGTAAGTATTTATCATCATACCAGTAGTACACAAGCACTCACATGAATATTTAGTGAGCTCAGGGTTGAGCCTTCTAGGTTTCGTGGTGTTGGGGTTAGAGTTTGTGTTGGGTTAGTCCATCTGTATGCCCATTTCGTGACGTTAGGGTTAGGTTAGGGTTAGGGTTACTTAGGGTTAGGGTTAGGTTAGGTTAGAGTTAGGGTTAGGTTAGAGTTAGGCCAAAGCCAGACCCAAGGTCCAACTTGGAAAGCACTGGCCATCGTTCAACTGGCCGCCTCAGGTAAGTTCCCATTATCACACCAAAAGCCCAAAATAGTATGCACAAGCACTCACACTAATTCCTTTTTTGGTAAATAAATCCACATTTGTGGTTAGTGAGCTTAGGGCTGCTTTTTGCAGGTTTTGTGACGTTGGGGTTAGGGTTTGTGTTCAGGTGAGAGGATCTAAATGGATCTACTTCAATCACCATCCACAATAAAGGTTTCCAGATGATGTTATGCTGGTGTTCGAGAGAAGACTTGGTCTGTAAGCCTGTATCACGCGACGTTTCGACAGCTTTTCGTGTCTTCTTCAGGCGAGGCTTGATTTTTGAAATTATTAAAGAGGACTCAACACCGTTCTTCTTGTGGAGACTGACTCAAATTGGGCCCAACACTAATCCAAAATTTTCAGAAGGACATTCAACATCGTCCAATGACAGAGACTAATACCAGAACGGTTATCTACACTGTGTTCCTGACATAAGACCATAACACACCGTCCCAAAGTGTGCCTCCATCTTATTTTAGACGTGAGATCTCCCTTAAAAATCCATCCTATACTTACTTTCCCTATTTTGGGCCGATAGGAGATTTTTAGGTGGGTCTTTAATGTCTCTTTTTCAGTGGAAACCAGTTCTAAGACGAGTGCTCCATGTCATTCTTCGTGTTGAGCAACGTTCTTACTAATTTTGATCCCAGTGGAGACTGCTCTGAATGAGTTCTCAACACTCTTATGTGGTGGAGTTTAAATAACACACATAAATATTTTTTTATTGTGTGTCTAGAATTTTAATTTTAGATGAAAAACCTCTTTAATAATTTTACACGCTCAACACACTGTGTTTGGTGGAGCTAATAATTTTCCTCTGTCTCAGTGTCCATCTGTGTGGGTCTTTTTATATCTGAGAAGGGCGTGGCTTCTCTCTTTCTATTTTCCAACGTCAAATAAAATTTTGAGAAGCATATTTTTGCATTTTACTTGTAATACTATAATGAAACTATTAGCACAATAATGCAAACCACACTTTTCAAGGTCCAGAGAGCGAGGCACTCGCTAGGTTAGGTTAGAGTTAGGCCAAAGCCAGACCCAAGGTCCAACTTGGAAAGCACTGGCCATCGTTCAACTGGCCGCCTCAGGTAAGTTCCCATTATCACACCAAAAGCCCAAAATAGTATGCACAAGCACTCACACTAATTCCTTTTTTGGTAAATAAATCCACATTTGTGGTTAGTGAGCTTAGGGCTGCTTTTTGCAGGTTTTGTGACGTTGGGGTTAGGGTTTGTGTTCAGGTGAGAGGATCTAAATGGATCTACTTCAATCACCATCCACAATAAAGGTTTCCAGATGATGTTATGCTGGTGTTCGAGAGAAGACTTGGTCTGTAAGCCTGTATCACGCGACGTTTCGACAGCTTTTCGTGTCTTCTTCAGGCGAGGCTTGATTTTTGAAATTATTAAAGAGGACTCAACACCGTTCTTCTTGTGGAGACTGACTCAAATTGGGCCCAACACTAATCCAAAATTTTCAGAAGGACATTCAACATCGTCCAATGACAGAGACTAATACCAGAACGGTTATCTACACTGTGTTCCTGACATAAGACCATAACACACCGTCCCAAAGTGTGCCTCCATCTTATTTTAGACGTGAGATCTCCCTTAAAAATCCATCCTATACTTACTTTCCCTATTTTGGGCCGATAGGAGATTTTTAGGTGGGTCTTTAATGTCTCTTTTTCAGT